>CAIGRF010272552.1:9897-31974 GCA_903798235.1 Fraxinus ornus
CTCAGTGGACAATCAGTCACATGATACAACTATCAAACAAACCACATGTGCAGCAATCATGAATAATTTCAAAACTCTCAAATGTACCTCAAAAATATATATATAAATACAAAGCGCAAATATGAAAAATTATAGAATATAAAAATGATAATCTCGTTTTTTAAGATAATTTTTTCAAAACCAGATCATAGTCTTGTGAAAGAGTGATGTCCTAAAGTGAAATTGTCCGCCGTTAATTACTGCGACCTCAAGGACAATCAGTTCTAGGATACAACTATCAAACAAACCAATTGTGCAGTAATCATGAATAATTTCAGAACTCTCAAATGTACTTCGAAAAATATATATTTACAAAGCGCGAGTATGAAAAATTATGGAATATGAAAATGATAATTTTAAAATATTTTTTTCAAATCCAGATCGTAGTCTCGTGACAGCGTGATGTTCTAAAGTGAAATTGCTCTCCATTAGTTGCTGCAATCTTAGTAGACAATTAGTTCAGGATACAACTATCCAACAAACCACTTGTGCAGCAATCATGAATGATTTTCAAAACTCTCAACTGTACTCCTGAGAAATATATATAAATATAAATGACAAGAATGAAAAATTATAGAATATGAAAATGATAATTTCGTTTCTTATTATAATTTTTTTTAAACAAGATCGTTGTCTCGTAACAACAAGATGGCGATCAAATAAACCACTTGTGCAGCAATCAGGAATGGATTCAAAACTTTCAAGTGTACAACAAAAAATGTATATAAATATAAAACATGTGTATTAAATATTTTAGAATATGAAAATGATAATTTTATTTTTGATGATAATTTTTTAAAAACCAAATCGTTATCTCATGGCAACACGATGTCTTAAAGTGAAATTGTCTTTCGTTAACTGTTGCGGCCTCTTTGGACAATCAATCCCAAGATACAACGATCAAACATACTACTTGTGCAACAATTATGAATGACTTCAGAACTCTCAAATACTTCAGAGAATATATATAAATACAAAACAAGAGTATGAAAAATTACACTATATGAAAATGATAATTTTGTTTTTGATGTTACTATTCTCAAAGCCAAATAGTTGTCTTGTGACAGTATGATATCCTTAAGTGAATTTGCCCGTTGTTAACTTTCGCGACTTTCGTGGACAATCAGTCCCATAACACAACGATTAAAAAAAGCACTTGTGTAGCAATCACGAATTGTTAAGGACTCTCAAGCACTGGGGTGGGTTGTAGCCCACCCTTGCCCAAGCCCAGCTTCTATAAAAAAAAATTGATTAAATCCCATTTTTTCCGCTGTCCAACCCAGTAGCCCACTGTCCTAGCCCATTTGAAAAATTGAAAACCCAATTTGCAAGCCACATAAAATTTAACCCAATTCCCACCTAAACCCTTGTGCACGGTTTCTTCATTCTTGATTTCTAATTTTCTTCCAATTCGCCTTCGCCCCTGTCCATTACCCTAAATGGCGAAGCCCTTTACCGTCGTCCGTCGAAACCCTTTACTACCCGACAACATCCACCGAACGTCGTCTGCCTTTCCCTTTCTCACTATTCAATTTAATCTGGTAAGTAAAAATTGGTCAGCCTGCTCACCGTTCTTCACTCTTCAATTTCTTGTTTTTTGTGTTTAATTCGTATGTCCTTGGAGATTTTATAATTACGTATTTTTTTTCGTTGCTGAAGGGGGATGGAGGATTCAGATGCTAATTGATGCTTTACATATGCCAGTACTCTTGTAACCTTGTTCGAGCCATGGGTGTGACTGGTGCTAGATTGCAGTATCGATTACTTATTTACTTTGGTTTGTCATGATTTTTTTTTATTCTTTATGACAACAGGGCATTTGGCTATTCCAGTGAGGATGTTCAAATGGTGAATGAAACTATGGCTGGTCAAGAGAAGGAGCCTACTTTTTGCATGGGGGACGAAATTCCGTTGGCAGTATTATCTCAAAAGCCACACATGTTATATGCTTATTCCCAGCAACGGTTTGCTCAGGTATGGAACTTTTTTTTGTGAAAAACAATGTTTAGTGCTCTAAAGCAACTTCAATCTTTCTGCAGATTTGGCACTTTTAGATGTTTGTGTAAGTTCTAAAGTTTTTTGTTTGATATCCAATCACTTTCTAGTTAAATATGTGAAGTGTGGAATTCTGGAGAATTTCAATATATTATTTACTCTTTTTGTAGCTTTATATATAATATGTCCAATGAAGTTAATTTTCTGATATCATAGTTCCAGATTGGCAATTAAATTATCTTTCTGAAAATATCTTGTTGCTAAACTTTTTAGACTTTGTTTCTAATGGGGTTTTGAACAAAATTGATGATGGTTTTCTTACTGATTGTTTAACACTAAATATTGAACGAGAATTTAGTATTAATTTGGATCTAAAATCTATTATAAATTAATTTTATTCGATAAAATATCGTCGAGTACAATTGTAATATGTAATGTTATATTACAATTTTGTAGTTATATAAAAATTTTATTCATACATTCAATTTTACAAATTTTTGCCCCCCATACCCTTCGTTCCTGGCTCTGCCCCTGCTCTCAAGTGTACTCCAGAAAATATATATAAATAAAAAATACGAGTTTGAAAAATTATTGAATACGAAAAATGATAATCGTATTTTTTATGATAATTTTTTTTTCAAAACAAAATCATTGCCTCGTGATAGCACGATATCCTAAAGTGAAATTACGCATCGTTAACCGTTGCGCTCTCTGTGGACAATCAGGCCTTAAATAAAACTATCAAACAAATCACTTGGGCAACAACAATCACGAATGATTTTCAGAACTCTCAGTGTACCCCACAAAATATACATCAATATAAAACACGAGTATGAAAAATTACAGAATAAGAAAATGATAATTTAGTTTTGATGATATTTTTTCAAAACTAGATAATTGTCTCACGACAGTACAATATCCTTAAAACGATAATTTCATTTTTGATGATAATTTTTTCAAAACCAGATGGTGGTGGTTTTGACTTCCAATTGTTTCTTGAATGGCCATTCCTATTTCTTGATCCGCCTGTGGACTTCCATTTGTTGTTTTTATAAATAAATATACAAATTCGATGTTTATCAGAAATTTTTACGTGTATTTGATTTTGTACAATTATCTATTTACGTGCCTTGATGTGAATATTACAATAAATTCAATTAATGTTTTACGAATAAATAATTGAACATAGAAGAAAGAATTGTTACTTGGGAAAATAATTTACGGGTAACGATTTTAAATGAATTGAGAGGCTGAAAGTTGAAAGAAGCGAATCAGTGACCATAATCCGAAGGAGGTAACAAACTGGTAGATGTATTAGATGTTTACTTTGCTCTTCCTAATTATGATATGTATTCATGAATGAAGTTGCTGAGAAAAAACTACACATGGTGTGGATTTGTACTATATATGGTAAATATAGATTCTGAATTTTTCAGGCTAATTAAATTCCATTGAATACAATAGGTCATAAACTTCACAGCAATGGAGAACTTTTCTAATACATTCTTATTTAATCTAGATAAAATTCATTGTGTTTAATGTCATTTGTTATTTGCACAGATGTCTTGCCCAAGTAGTGCAGTTAGTGCTGGAAGTATAGGATTAAGACCAATACGCGTGGAAGATAGCACGACCAATATACCGGTGAGCGATGTCCCGCAAGAAGATCGAGCTGAACCATTACCAAATGCAAATGAAAAGCCAATAAACCTAAGTGACGAGGAGCGTGATGTTGGAGAACCATCTTTCGGAAAGAGGAAATTGACTTCAACTGTTTGGGAGCACTACAAAAGACAAAAAAAATGGTTTGAAATGGAAAGCTATATGCAATTATTGCAAGAAACAGTTAGGGGGTGACACAAAAAATGGTACAAAGCATTTGCATGATCATTTGAAGAGATGTGTATTCCGTCGTCATGATAATACTTGTCATACAACATTAAATTTTAAAAAAGATGCCACGAGTGGCAAGGTTACAATGGGTACTTACTCTTTCGATCCGATAAGTGTAGGTATAGTCTCTCGAAAATGGTGATTTTGCATGAGTATTCTTTGTCTATGGTTGATCACATTGGATTTCGAAAGTTGTTGCACGACCTGCAACCATCGTTTAAGGTTCCTTCTCGCAATATTTTGAAGAGCAACATTTTGAAAATTTATGAATACGAGAAAGCAAAAAAATATGATTGTACTGGAGAAGATTCAGAGTCGAATCTCAATTATGTGGACCGCTTCTAATCAAAAGAAATGATTCATGGTTATCACTGCTCATTTCATAGATGATGCTTAGAAACTACAGAGTCGAATCATGGTTATCCGTGATAGTGTTGCTTATTGGACGGCTACGCCAAAGAGATCTGAAAAATTTGAGCTCTTTGCACGTCAATTGAAAATTGATTGTGAGAAAAAAATGGTGCTTGATTGTAAAACAAGGTGGAATTCTACGTACTTGATGCTTCGTACTACTTTGATTTATAAGGATGTTTTTCCTCGTTTGAAACAGAGAGAGTCGCAGTATAAATGTTTGCCAAATGATGGTGATTGGGATTTAACAAAAGAAATATGTGAGAAGTTAAAGTTTTTTTTTAGGTTACTGAATTGTTTTCAGGAACAAAGTATCCAACTGCTAATTTCTTCTTTGCAAATATTTGTGATATCAAACTGTTGTTGTATGAGTGGCTTGAATCTCCTTATATGGAAGTTCAAATGATGGTGACCAGTATGATGGAAAAGTTTAACAAGTATTGGAGCGATATTCATGGAGTTTTGGCTTTAGCAGCAGTGATCCAAGGTATAAAATGATGTTAGTTAAGTATTATTATCCTCGTGTATTTATAATTACAACACTGCAAGTGAGATTGATAAAATTTATCAAGTTTGTAGCAAGTTGGTGCATGATTATCAGAAAAATAATGATTCAAGTGGGTCTGCAACGCAGTCTTCTACTACTTCTTGTCAAACCGAGACGTCAAGTGCTAATAATAAATCAGATCGCATGGCATGTTTTTATAGATTTAATGGAACTCCTAGCAATGTGAAAACTGAGCTTGAATCTTTCTTAGATGAGCCTATATTGCCTCGATCTGATGATTTTGATATATTGACCAGGAAAGTAAATGCAATCAAATATCCCACTTTATCTCAAATTGTAAAAGATATTTTGGCCATCTCGATATCTACTGGCGTCCGAATCTGTCTTCAGTACTAGTGGTAGATTTATTAGTCCACACAGAAATAGGCTTCACCCCAAAACTTTGGAGGCTTTAACGTGTTCTCAAGATTGGTTATGGGCCGATATTCACTGTGCGATGTATATAAACATTTGCTTTTCATATTGTTCCTTTTATGAATTCTCTTATTACTAATTATTTTACTTTATTAATTATGAATTCTGCGCCATCTGCATATTTTAGATGTTGCTCCAAGATGAATGATGAGGAGGTAATTTTATTTATCAGATAATGTGAATTTTAATCATTGTTATTATAATTATATTGAGTATAATATTTCTTTCGTTTTTCAGGATCCATCTTGTGTCATCTCTAGCTCTGCTGATAAATGAAGTTATGAAAATGGAAAAATATTAAATTTTGGATAAAAAAAACAAAATGCGTATACCAAAAATTACATAATATGAAAATGATAATTTTTTCAAAGTCAGATCGTTGTCTCGTGACAACATGATGCCATAAAGTGAAATTGTCCACCGCTAATTGTTGTAAACTTTGCGAAAAATCAATCCCAAGATGCAACGATCAAACAAACCACTTGTACATCAATAACGAATGGTTTCAGAATTCTCAAGTTTATTTTAGAAAATAAATATCGCTATATAATAAAAGAGGCTAACGTAAAGGCAGGACACGTGTCACTATTTGCTGTCGTCGTCAAAATTCAATTTTTTTTCCCTTTCAACCATTAGCCATTCTTACACCTTTCTTCATTTCCTTCTCTAAATTTCCTCTTCCCCTTCTCTTTCGATCTTTTCAACTCCATCGGCAAAAAAAAAAAAAAATCCATTTTCCATCCTATTTTTTCCCTTTCCTCTTCAAATTACAGTGCACAGGAAGAAGGTAAATTCTTGCATTTTTTAGGTGTTGCATTTTTGGGGTTTTTGTTATGCGTCAAATAATGAAGTTCTTTGCATCTGGGTTCACGGAATTTTCGTTTTGATTTTTATTTTCTTGCAGTTCATGGGGATTTTATTTAAGTGTTTTATTTTGAGGAATTTGATCTGTGGGCTTGCTTTATTTAATAACAAACTTCTGTTGTATTTGCGAGTTCGTGAAACCTTCTTGTCAAACTAAAAAAAAAAAAAAAAAAGTAACACAATTGTAGTGTTGGGGGTTTATGCTCAGGTATTTATATGGAAATTCTTCATCCCCACCACCTCCCAACACACACTTAAGGATTTGTGTTAATTTCCAAAAGTTTATTTCGATTTTGAATGTAACTTGATATTCAACTAATAATGTGATTATAGAAAATAGATGCAATCAGGCTGATAAATAATTTTTTTTTTTTTTAAAAAATGTCCTTGTTTGGGTGTTGCATTTTTGGGGGTTTTGTTACGTTTTATTGCATCTATTCATGTGGGTTTTAATTAAGTCTTTTATTTTGAACATATTTGATCTATGGACTTGCTTTATTTAATAACAAACTTTTCTGCTGTATTTGCGAGTTGATGAAACCTTCTTGTTCTGTTATTTTGCAGTCTTTTCACTCCTTTTGTTATTTTGGTTTGCAGTTTCAAACTATGCAATTGTTTCATCCACCAAAACAAATATTTAATTGGGTAGTGAAAAGAGATAAAATGAAGGTCTTGGTGTATGGAAAGTGAAGAATTTAGTTTCTTCATAATCTACGACGATAGAAACTTGGGAAGTCAAAGGAAACAATGGGAATTAATTTAGTTTTAAAACTCATGTTTTGTGCTTATTTTAATTGTTTTGGTTATCTTCTAAATTAGATAAATTTTCAAGTATAGAGACGCCGGCAACCTGCTTTCTCCCTCATAGAGGAAATAAGTAAGGTGGTATACTAAATTTATCCAGTCAATGGCTAGAGAAATTGCAAGTTAGTAAGAGTTAAAGATCACCTCTTTCGTTTTGATTATTTAATTAAGCTTAGGTTTGGCATCTATTTATTTCCTACGATTACATCAAATAATGGAAGTGTGGTTTTCAGATTGGTTCTTGAATTTTAATGGTTCCTCGTGTATTTTGTGGTATTTTGTAGTATTCATCTTAGGTTGGTTTATAAGGAATGGATGTTGCTGATGTTGGGAGTTCTGAGTTAGAAAAAAGGCGTCGTCGAGTGATTTATGCTAAATCAAAAGAATCTTCGAATGCACAAAGAAGATAATTATATGCCCAGGCACAAGAATTGCGTAACATACGTCGACAACAAGTGTGTATTCAGAAAAGAGTACCTCGAGCTACAGATTCCAGAAGAAAAGCAACAAAATAGCAGGAGAGGGTACTTCTACATATGCAGCGGCGTGTGAGTTTTGTTCTTTGACTGTATTTATCATTTTGTACATTTAATCTTTGTATTGGTTAATTATATTACTTCGTGTGAGAAATAATTTGAGGCTTCTTTTTTTTTTTTTTCTCCTCCTGTGTGCAGCTGTTGTACAAATATACGTAAATTTTGATTTTCTCTACAATGTATTTTAAATCTTTCTTATCTAAGTTATATTTTTGTTGTAGGTGATATCCCAGCTACAAATGTTGACGATGTTCAACAAACAGGTTCGTATACTTTAATTTTATATTTATATTTATGACTTATTTAATTTAACGAAAAACTTTTTCGTTTCATAGGTCCATCTGTAGAGTATTTTTGTTGAAATACATAGAACGCTTTCTTTTTGGATATCCAATAGAATGTGTTTCTCTAGACAAGTTGACAATATAAAGACGAAAGATTGCAGTGGATATTTGTTGTAATCAATACTTCCTATGTTAATCCAGATGGTGAGAAAAATTATACAATTATCTATTTATGCATGTACTTCATTTAATAACATCAGAAAATGAAAAATTATTCGGCTAATTGATGAATTTGTCTGATTTATGCATGGCTTAACCTTTGTATCACTTCATCTACTTCTTTATCTTTAGGCTCAAACGAAAAGTTGGACTGAGAAATCCATGGTTTTACTTTCACTCCATTTCAAGGACACCATTCAAGTTGGGTTATGCTACGTGTACCGAATTTTTATACCGAATCTTTTACACGCCACTCAGATTAAGAGTTGGGGACCACAAGCCGGAATTTTTAAATACACATGGGGCCCGCTCGCATTGTGAGAGGGGGTAACCCATTCGGTACATATATATTAATCCATTCAAGTTTACTCCAGCCAAGGTACGTGGATTTTACATGATATATTTTCGCTTACTAAAAAGAATTGAGACTAATCATATTTTTGTGTTACAAATTCTTGTTTTGTATAAATTATGATAATTCTCATCCTCTTTTACCTCTGAAGTTTTCATATATGTTTTCGAGGTTTTTCATGTTAAAAGTTAGTAATAGTGTCTTTATATTTATTTCCAAATAAAATGAAGTTGCAAAATGCAAAAGATATTTTCTGACAATTTTTAGAACTTCAATGCCATATTTAGCTTCTTTATTTAAATTTTTTTTAAACAACAATTTCAGAATACCTAAATTATTTTCATTTGTTTATGCTTTCTTCTATAATTACTTCCAATGTACACTATGGTTCTAGTTGCATTAAGGACGTACGGTAGTGAAGAAAATTTGAAAAGGTTTATGTCGGTACTACCCAAACCACTATCTTTCATTATGACAGCTGAATTGGTATCCTTGCACATTTTAGAGAGTGTTTTATATGAATGGAAGTACAAATGTTTAATCTAACTCCTAAATGCATCATTATCAGACAACAAAACCATCAACCAACGTCACTTCCAAAATAAGATATTTCATATCCTGTATATTTTAAAAGTTAACAATAATCAAATAACGTGCAACACACGTTTCCTTCAATAGTAAATATAAAAAGTGAGTATGGAAAATTACAGAATAATATAATTTCGTTTTTTATGATAATTTTTTAAAATCAGATTGTTGTATCGTGAGAGTACGAAATCCTAAAATGAAATTGTCTGCTATTAACTGTTGCAACCACTATGGACAATCATTCGCAAGACATAATGATCAAACAAATCACATGTACAGCAATTACAAATGGTTTCTCAAGTGTCAAATGGACTCCAGAAAATATACAAAAATATAAAATACGAGTATGAAAAATTGCAAAATATGAAAAATGATTTTGTTTTTTTTGATAATTTTTTCAAAACCAAATTGTTGTCTAGTGGCAATACAATATCTTAAAATGAAATTGTTTGCCTTTAACTAGTGCGATCTTTATGGACAATCTCTTCCATAATACAACTATCAAACAAACCACTTTTGCAGCAATAAAATAAAATTACTCAACAACACATTCTTTAATAAAATAATATTACTTGCAAATTCAAAAAAATTTCTTATTTTTTAACTACACATTTTCCATTATAATACTATTGCAAAATGCATTATTTTAAAAAAAAAATTTGAAAAAAAAAAATGGTGCTAAAACAACCCCTAAATATAAAACACTTGTATGAAAAATTATAGGATATGAAAACGGTAATTTCATTTTTTATGACATTTTTTTTCAAAACAAGATTGTTGTCTGTTAATTGTTGTGATATTTGTGGATAATCACTCCAGGATACAACGATCAAACAAACCACTTGTGCAGTAATCACAAATGGTTTCAGTACTCTCAACGTTATTAGTTGCCGAGACTTATTTGGACAATACAACGATCAAACAAGTCACTTGTGCTACAATCGCGAATGATTTCAGAACTCTCAAATGCACTCCAAAAATATATATAAATAGAAAACACGAGTATGAAAAACTACAAAATATGAAAATGATAATTTCATTTGTATGATAATTTTTTGAAACCAGATCGTTATCCGTGATAGCACGATATCCTAAATTGAAATTGTCCACCGTTAACTACTTTGATCTCTTTGGACAATCAGTCCCAAAATACAATGATCAAACAAACAACTTGTGCAGCAATCATGAATAATTTTAAAACTCTCAAATGTAGCTCAGAAAATATATACAAGTACAAAACGCGTGTATGAAAAATTACAGAATATAAAAATGATAATTTTTTCAAAGCAAAATATGTGTTTATATAGCCAGAATAGATATAACTGCCTCCACCATAACCAAAAATATTTGTTATTTTAATGGATTGTTTGAAAACGATTATATTACACTGGCTAGTTTGACCTATTAAATAAATCCTAAAATTATTAAAATTTAAAAAAATTTATTTTAATCAAGGATGTCCAAGAGCCCAATAAAAAAACGTTTTAATTATTGCTTGAGATGTGAACCGAACCCTGACCTCTCACACAAATTCCACACATTTCACCAATTTGTTACTTCATCTAACTTAGTTATTTCTTTCACATAATATATTTATTATAAATATCTAACAATCCCCCACATGAAATATATAAGATAAATATGAATATTATTCTGGAATATGGAAGAAATCGCGCAGGCTTAGGTGTCCATTGGCTTGAACCTTGGATTTGTATATTCTATCGAGTTCATTAATTACAGAGTGAACTATGTCTTGAATTCTACAATTATAGTTGCAAATTGAGATAATAAAACACACACACGACTTCTAAAACAATCAATGAGTTCTTACGGTTGTGTTCATTTCGACCGTGAACTTTCTCAATTTCTTTGAGTGCTCTAAAAAATTAGTCTCAATTCTCATAAGAAGCAACTCCACTTACACACTCAAAGAGGTGCTTCTATTAAGGGCGCACTATATCCAAGCACCCCACTGAATATTAGCTATAGTAAGCAGTAAGAGCATTAGCTCATCCCCTAATCAATACAACTGGTACAATACATCATAGGGGGTTTGGAATAAATCCAATGTAGCCACATACCACTGCAATAAATATCTAATAGAATGTTGTGTTATTCTTTCATAATATTTCTGAAGAATGTTGAGTTGTTTCTCATGAGGGAGTACAACTTATATAATATCTAATAAAAAATGAAATTTATACATTAATATTCTTGATGAATATAGAGTTGTTATTCTTGGAAATTAAAAACTTTATACAATTAATATAATTGATGCTCTTGCGTAAGCATAATTTTGTGATTATAACTATCTTGAAAAAATATTATATTTTGCTTCCCGAAGAATTATATGAAACAGTAATCAGTGTAAAACCAAATTAAGCAGTTAATCAAGCAGTATTACATGTAAAAATAATTTAAGCAGTTAACTCAATTTTTTTTTTCAATTTCATCATATGCTAAATTAAGACGTAATATCAATGCAACCTAACATACAAAAAAAAAATTGTTACTACAAAATATCAAAACTTAATCTAGCAATACTGAAATTATATCATATAATGCCTTTGAGTTAAAAAGTTTTAATTAAAGCAAAATATCATGTTATCACGTTAATGCATTTTTCTACTCCCCCTTTTGTTACAAAGTAACAAGAGACCAACCAATAACATACAATAACCCAACAATGCTAACGCAAGCATAAGTATAAGCAATGAACAACAAACCTTTCCACACATTTGGCTCAAGTTAATCATGGAGTAAATTGTACAAGTGACCCATATGTGTAAAGTGTCACTAATCCTCTGGTAGTAGGACCCCAAACCTTAATTTTTGTGAGAACGGACTTGCATATGCCAATAAGGATATTCCCCTACTTATGAAAGTCAAACCATGTAAAGTACATTAGAACCTATACGTTAAAGCTCATTTTGTATGAAAAATTTCTTTTGTCTCCTTGAATTTTAGCATATTGTATTTTCACAATTTGTATATGTAAAGCTCATAATAATTTTTCAAATATTAAGTGCAGACTCTTCTCTATTAAGTGACTATAATGATCCATGTAGCGAGCTTTAGGCCGATTAACCCAAGTCAGTTGACTCTAGGCACCACGTTATTAGAAACCCCTCAAACTTAATTGCTCGAGTCAAATAGGCTTCGAAGAAGAACATAAGATATTGAGCCCTTTTTTTTTATCGGGGATAAACTTGAGCTTAGGTCCAATAAGTAAGGTCAATTCATGTTCAAAGTAACCCTACTAATATGTGACTGCCATCCCAAATCTCACACACACTGTAGAGTCCCACTAACAATATCATAGTGTGTGTAGTGCAGAAGATAATATGAAAATACCTATATTAAGTACTCCATAAATAATATAAGTCAGCAATGGAAACTATGTTACAGCTCATCGATTAAACCCCATGTTTGATTACAACCAACAAAATCAAGTACATTGTATATTATGCTGTAAAAACAATGTCCTGTATTTTTATTTATTATTTTTTTCAATTTTCAATTTTTTGTTGTTTTTAATTTAAAGCTCATGAATGCACCAAGCAAAAAAAAAAATGTCAAATACACACAAACTAAAATAAAAATGCACGAGTTTTTCGTTATATAGAAGACAAACAATCAAATATGATGTATGCATAAATTAATGTCACATGATTGTAAAATACGAGCATGCACCAATAATACCTAATCAAAGAGGCGTCTATACACCAATAGCCGTCCTAAGAGATTCAAATCAAAGATCATCTAATGGTTTGGTAAATAAATCAACTAACTGGTTCTCTGTAGGGAAATGCTCAAAAGTTACAACAGGGGTTTCCACAAGCTCTCGAATAAAATGATGCCATATTTCAATATGTTTTGTGCGAGAGTGTTGAACACGATTTTTGAAAATATCAATAACACTAGTGTTATTACAAAACACAGTCATAGTACTTGCTCAATTCCATAATCACTCAACATCTGCTTCATCCAAAGCAATTGAGTGCAGCAATTTCCTGTAGCTATATACTCAGCCTCCGCCGTGGATAATGAGATATAATTTTTTTCTTACTCATCCAAGCAACAAGATTAGCACCAATATAAAAATAACCTCCAGAAGTACTCTTTCTATCATCGGTATTTCTAATCCAATCGGCATCGGAATAGCGATCAAGATCAAGATTAGAGTCTCAAGAGTACAGGATCCCAAAATCTACAGTTCCATTGACATATCTAATGATACGTCGCATGGCGCTTAGGTGAGATTCCTTGGGATCAACCTAAAAGCGTGCAACACCCCTACACTAAAGACTATGTCAGGTCTACTAGCGGTGAGATAGAGTAAACTACCTATCATACTCATGTACAGTGTTTGATCAACACTCTTATCTTTAGGATCATGACCTAACTTGACACTGGTGCTCATGGGGGTTCTAGTGTGTTTCTTGTTGTCTAGGCTAAAACGCTCGACAAGATTTTTTGCATGTTTCAATTGAGATATAAATAGCCCATCATCAGTTTGTTTAACTTGGAGACCTACAAAGTAATTTAATTCTTCAATCATGCTCATCTCAAATTCCTGCTTTATGCATTCAGCGAAATCATGAGCAAGAAAATCAATAGGAGAACCAAAAATGATGCCATCAACATAGATCTAAGCTATGGTGATGGTTTCCTCAATATGTCTTAAAATAGGGTTCTATCTGCACCATCCCTTGAAAACCCATGTTCCATGAGATATGCAGTAAGTCTATCATACCAAGCTCTAGGAGCTTGTTTAAGACCATATAACGCTTTATTCAACCTATAGACATAATGTTGATATATAAGATCAATAAATTCTTTAGGTTGTTCAACATAGGCTTCTTCCTGAAGTATTCCATTCAGGAAAGCACTCTTAACATCCATTTGATATAAGTTGAATCATAAAGTGCAAGCAACAGCCAGGAGAATTCTAATGGATTCAAGTCTTGTTACCGGGGCAAATGTTTCATCAAAGTCAACACCTTCAACCTGCATATATCCTTGGGCAACTAACCTAACCTTATTTGTAGTTATTGTACCTTGATCATCGATTTTATTCTTAAATATCTACCTAGTACTTATAACATTACAATCATCGGGGCAAGGAACTAAATTTCATACTTTGTTTCTTGCAAACTGATTTAGCTCTTCATGCATCGCGTTTTCCCAACATTCATCCCTAAGGGCATCTTCGACCTTTTTATGCTCAATCTGAGACACATAGCTAGCATATGTTAGGTTGTTGAAAACCCTCTTACGAAGTCTCATCACTTCTTCCAAATCCCCTATAATAATTAACTTTAGGATGATTAGTCTTAACTCTGGACGAAGGTTCTTTAGGATGTTTAGCTTTATCATCAGGCGTGGACTCCTTATTAGGTGTATCTAAACCATTAGACGCGTGTGGGGGATCAGGAACTTAAGTTTCTTTACGTTCAGTTACCATGTCGGGATCAACACTCAAGTGTTCCAGATCTACCCAATCTCCTTCAATCTCCCCTCACTACAAGCATCATTCACCACTACATTGATTGATTCCATCACAACTCGTGTACAAGTATTGTATGTATATAGCCTCGACTATTTCTGGAGTATCCTAGGAAGATTCCCTCATCACTTTTGGAATCAAATTTTCCCAAATTTTTTCTCTCACACAAAATATAGCACTTGCTGCCAAAATCACGAAAGTACTTGACAGTAGACCGTTTACCTTTCTAGATCTCATATAGTGTCATATTAGTTTTAGGTCTAAGATAAACTCTGTTTACTATGTGACACGCAGTGTTGATGACTTTACCCCAGAAATGCATAGCTAGTCCCTTACTATGAAGCATGACTCTAGCAATTTCTTGAAGCACACGATTTTCCTCTCAACTATCCCACTTTCCCAAGTTTTATCTCTCAACAACTCAATCCATGTATATCGAGAAAAATCGTCAACCACAACCAAGATATAACTTTACCACCAAGACTTTCGGTCCTAGATGGTCTCATTAAGTCCATATGGAGTAATTCAAGTAGCTTGGTTGTCAAGATTTTAGAAGTTTGTTTATGAGTTACTCTAAACTGTTTACCTTGTTGACACGGACCACATAAAGTGTTATCAATATTTTCAAGTTTAGGTAAACCATTAACGAGTTCCTTCTGGCGAGTTTAGACAAACTTTTATAGTTCATATGACCAAGTCGTTGATGCCACAGTTCAGTTACATCAATCTTGGCACTACTGCACACGTAGTTAGAATTAGGAAGAACTCTATAACAATTATCTGAAGTTTTTACACCTTTAAGGACAATGTTACCAGTAGAATCATACACGGTACACCTTTTCTGGACAAAACTAACCTCGAAATCAGCATCGTATATTTGAGTAATGCTTAACAAGTTGGACTTTGACCTTTTCACATAAAGCACATTGAGATAGCAAGTAGTCCAAATATATTAACGACACATTTTCCTAAAATAGGTGCAGTAGCTCAATCCCTAAAGGTAACCACACCGTCGTTCCAATCATCGAGAAAAGAGAACAAAGCTTTGTCACCACACATGTCTAGATCACGCACTATCAAGATACCACATAGAGTTATTTTGAGCTTTAAGTACAACGTGGGCAACATAGTAATTTAACTGATCACCAAACCTAGAGAGGTCACTCTTCTTAACCCAAACCTTCTTAGAAGCAGAAGTGATTCTAGTTAACTGATTCATCATCTTAGTTAAGTGGCTAACCTAATTGGCGAGGAAGTTAACCTTGCTCGAGACATCCTGAATTTTACTTCTAGTCGTGAGGTTAAGTCACTAGGTCTTTTGTGTCCTAATGCAATGGTGATAGGTGGGAATAAACCTAGGTTCAAACCTCCCCAAAGGTTGCTGATGATATATAGGACGTTTGACCCTACGTTGTCTAGTAGGTCTCAATCCTAAGACATTTGTTCCCTTTGGTTCAGGATAAATAATTTTTCGAGCTTTGTTAGTGGTCGAGACGAATGTGGTCTTGGATGTACTAGCATGGTCCAGACCATGCCTATTTTCAGTAGGCTTGTTCATCCCTAACAGATAATCAAGTTTCTACGTACCACTCATGAAATATTGAAGTTGAGTATTAGATTTTTCCAGATCATTTGTTAAGAATTTAACTTTGGCTTCCAAGTTCTCATTAACAAGTTTCAACTCACTCAAATTTTTGGTAGAGTCCTTTGTCACCTATGAATTTTTCTTTCTCTTTCGAGATCATTTACCTTTTTCGGTATATCTTTATTGATATTTTTTATTTTAAAACTCTCCTCAAATAGTTAACGATAAGATTTTACCTTTTTAGGTTGAGATACGATGAGTTCATAGGTTTGAAGGGATCCTAGAAGTTCTTCTATCTTAAATGCATCTATGTAACTTTCTTCAATCGCGGTGACTTTAGGTCTAAACCTTTCAGGTAGGGATCTAAGGACTTTTTTAACAATTTTGGACTCGAGAATATTTTCATCGATGATAAAGCTTGAATTAACTATGTCATTAAGCCTCACATAGAATTCATCAAACGATTCATCGTCCTTCATTATAATTTCTTCAAACCTAGAGGTTAATCTGTAGTTTAGAATTTTTAACAGTTTTATTTCCCTCGTGTATGGTTTCTAAGATGTCCCAAATTTCACATCGAAACTCTCCTAAACTCTTCAACAGACATAGCCATGAACATGGCATGAATGCCCTTACTATTCTAGTTACACTCAATTAAATCTTCTTTAGTCCATAGTGAAATATTAGCGAGTGTAACTACACCAGCAACACTGGTTGAAGGTGTAATCCACTCAGTTTGAACGCTAATCCAAATACGCTCATCCAATACTTTAAGGAAGGCTCTCACTCAAACTTTCCAATAAGTATAGTTACTTCGGTCAAAGAACGGAGGCACAGACAATGACTGACNACAAAAAATATATATGCCCATATTTGGTACACATTAAAATCTCATTCTTATTCTTCTACTCATTTTTAACCACACATTTTTCAATAAAATAATATTTTCCATCACATCAATAATTTTTTCTTTTTTTTTCAACCACACATTTCCCATCATATCACTATTCAAAATCAATTATTTCTCCAAAAAATCTAAATCAAACAAGCTCATGGTATGATCACGAAGAAATCCCAACTGGGTAAAAACTCCAAGACTTTGCCAGTCAAAACCCACTATAAACGATTGAACTTACAGTTTGTCGGATAAGACGATGACACGAACTTTCTGACCTCCTTACTACAATTACCATAGCTCTCCTGAAATTTGTGCTCCTACACCAACTCCTAGCTATAGTTTTCAAAGCCCTCTTGGAATCTGCGATCCTGCAACAACTCCCGATTTTGTCAATTCATCTATCTCCCGTAGATCAATAAAGAACTCCGTGTTCTTCACCAACTGGAATTCCAGTCATCTTCCCTTGATCTTCAGATTTCTTACAAATATGTAGGAAACAATAGTTTAGTAATTGGATTGTGGATATGATATTTTACCGCCAAGAATCAATAATAGAACGAAGGTTGAAAGCTGAATTGATAACGATGATATGGAGAGAATATGTTTTTCTTAATTTTCAACCTTAGAAAAATCGTTTAGAGTCGTTCTGTAATTTATATAGGTTAAGGTAAGCTGGATAAAAAGCCTTAAAAAATAAATTAAAAATTCCACGGATAACTCTATCGCTCGAGCGAAGGCAAGCCAACATGCGGGTGATGTAGTTTCTGTTTTCTGACACTTGAGCCAACTCTAGCGATAAGCTAGCGAAATTCCGGTGCTATTTTTCATTCTTTTCCATTCTCCAACCTAGACCTAATATAACACAAATTCAACTAATTGCAACTAACTCTTTGACTTTTACAACATATTAATTTTAATCCCTTTTGTTCACAGATTTGCCAATTACATCAAATATCTAACAATATTGAAGATGTATACAAAATTTATTTGAGATTTCATCCTTGTATTGAGATGTGATTCAATAGCATTTAATTGATAAAGGCAAAGGGAAAGAATTTTTTTTTTCTTTTTTTTTTCCCAAATGCATGATAATTCTTTTTTATTCTTACTAGAACTAGGGCCGGCCTTGAGATTTTGGATGCCCTGTGCGACATTTTAAAATGGTACCCCTTTCATGAAATTTAAAAAATATAAATATTTCAATAATATTATATCGTAAGATTATAATATTTAAATACCGTTTATTTTTTTTTAAATGTCGTGAATAAGAAAAGTACAAATAAAGTTCAAAAACACTTCCCAAACTTCATCAAAATTCATATCATCAACAAAAAACCATCCAAGCTCCTAAATTTTGCATGCAATTACATATGAAAAAACTTTGAAATCAGAAACATCAACTACTACATGTAAACTTTGAAATACAACAAATCATGTAAAACTATTTCTTCTCGCATTTCTAGAAGCAAACTAACTAATTAAACTTTCGTTTCTAGCAAATCTTGTCCAATAGGTATGTTAGGCCATTCAATCGTTTTTATAGCATGGTTGATTGTAAATAAGATTTTAATAACTTCAATTTTGAGAAATTTCGTTCAGTAATATTTTATATGCAATAAATGTATTTTAAAAGCGATCCAATAGTTTCAAATAAGTCAATACATCAAAAGCTGTCTTTATTCCTTTTGGTATTTCAAATAAGTTAATATATCAAAAACTATCTTTGTTTCTTTTGGTAAAAGATTTATCAAATTTTTTAACTCTTAAAGTAAATCTTTGCCATCAAGATCGTAAACATTTATGTCTTAGAACAATGTCAACATAATCACAACATGCTTTCAAATCAACATAATACAATGCGTTTAACTTGTCAAAAGAAAAAAGGAATTCAATTTTTTTCATATTGAATTGATCGAAACTTCGTTCAGGTGATTCAATGTTTGATGTACTATATAAAGGAAATAAGTGGATACGAAAGAATTTTCAAATGATTGTGCATCACCTACAGTGACATTTTCTTCAAAATGTTTCTTCCCTTTTCGTTGACATTATTTAAAGCAGGATACTATTTTAAAAAAATTATAAGTAGTCAATTACATTATTCTTAGTTTTATCTTATGCAATTTCGTATCATATCGAGTCAAATGCATACAATTAATAAGGAAATAATTCATAAATAATATAGTTAAGCACAACACACTGAAATTAGTTATGAAGGAGCCTAAATCATCTGAATCATTTCTCTTGCTTTAATAAAAATGCCTTTATTAGGATATGTATTTAGGAATAAGAAATAAAACAATATTAAATAAAAAAAAATCATTTGTCTATCTTTTAACTCATTTTTCATAAAAATTATGTTTGCCTTAGAAATAAATAGTCACCTAGGGTCTCAAAGTTCTCAGGAGTCTATTCCATGTATCTAGATATTAATTATATGTAATCGAAACATACCCTAATTCTTTGGAAATGATTCTTTAATACTGGATCTTGATTCCGGATCTTGAATCTTGATTATTTGCCTCTTTTGGTTCTTGAGTTCCTGATCTTGATTTTGGCTTCTTGCTCCATAATTTTGATTCTCTTGTTCTTCAGTTTAATTGCTTCAATCTTTCTTCTTGATTATTAATTGTAATTCTTGATTGTGAGTTTTAGATCTTCCTCTTCAATATACTTTTTATTGTATTTTTGTGTTAATGGGATGACACAAATAATGAGAATCACATATGAATTGGGGATTATAACCTTATTTATAGTTTTCATATGTCATCAAATACAATCTTAATGGATTCGGTCTCTACATATATAATCAGACTCGCACTTTATTTAGATTTTATAAGCCCAACAATTTAATTCTTTATTATATCACTTTAATTGGGCTTAGCTTTAAAATAGTTTTATACACAATTAATTACATATGTAGGCTCACGCGACAAATCAATAATCACAACACCTAAATCTCAGAATTTTGATAAATATTAGAAGGAATGACAATAAATGGTTTAGCATTAGTTTTTGTCAAATGCCTCCATTTAATTTCTAAGCCATTACTATGAGAACAAAGTGTTCATTTCTAACCAGAAAATATTTTTATATGCAGCAACATCTTTATGCATCATGCCGATGATTAGACTAAGTTTATATGTATTTTAAATACCTTTCTTACTCGATCCTTACTTAATTCTTGAGTAAAATGTAGTTAATTGTGTCTTTTCTTATTTATAGGTGAAATGGAGTCCAAAAAGGGCTGAAATGATGGAAATGAGTGGAAGAAATGAAAATTGATGTCTGGACAAAATTCCTACTTTTTAATAATGAAAATTGTATTGGACTCTATTTTCTACATCCAAAGTTCCAAACCATGTAACTTAGCCTAGTTGAAGTCCCTTTCAACCTTAAAAATGTGTGAAGATTTGGGATCATCATTTATGAATTTTTCAAAGTTCAAATGAAAGAAGGAAAGCTAGAAAAGGAAAATTTCTAAAACACGAAAACCAAGATGAATGTCCTCTTTCTTCATAAAAAACGAAGTAAACTAACTGTAAAATGGGTCCTTTTCACCATAAATTCATGCTCCCTTATCCTCTCGTTAAACAAAGAAATTCTCTCCACTTTATTTACAAAGTTGGCGCTGAAATTCTATTGAATTCTGCACTAATTAATTTCCGCGTTTTGGGACTCTTAATGTAACGCCCTGAACTTTTGAAATTCGAAGCGTTACAAGAAGAATCTTTTTAGTTGGGGTTCTTTAATGTTAACCGAAATAAATTGTAAATAATAATGATTTTGGATTTGAAATATATAAAAATAATGGAAGATATTTGTCCATACAGACTTAGACAATTATGTTGTAATTTGTTTTTGTAAAACATCTCGAGGAAA
This sequence comes from Fraxinus ornus, assembly GCA_903798235.1. Classification (NCBI taxonomy): domain Eukaryota; kingdom Viridiplantae; phylum Streptophyta; class Magnoliopsida; order Lamiales; family Oleaceae; genus Fraxinus; species Fraxinus ornus. Next base: position 30,739 of record CAIGRF010272552.1, read on the forward strand.
TTCAGAAAGTACCTTTGGCGCAGCAGCGGAGAGAAAAATATGTTTGGCCTAGCAAACGTTGACTTAACACAGCCCATAACACTCATATACATACAACATACAAATAATTGGGGTCTCAACGATAATGTTTGAAGTACATTATTCAACTACGCTGAACAGTATTTTCGGAACTAGCTTGACACAGTCTACTAAAACGGACATAACTTTTTTCTCTAGATAATATTTTAAGGTAATTCCAAAGAACATTATTAGAAGACTCGTAAACCTTTCAAACCTAGTGATGGCAATGGCTCGGCTCGGCCCTTAAACCCATGAGCTCACGAGCCGAGCCAGCTCGTTTTCTCGTGGGTGAGCTCGGGAGCTCACGAGCAGAACACGAGCCCACAAGTTTTTTGAATTTTTTTTTACTTTTTCACGTTTTTTAAAAAATTTCTTTAATTATTCACGGGCCCACGAGCCGCTCGGGCTCGTTATTTGACAAGCCCGAGAGGCTCGTGGCTCGTGTTTTCACTCTGTTTGCTACCTCTACTTTCAACCCCATTGATTTTACTCCAAAACATGCACCGTGTCCTAAGTTATACCATTTTTTTAAGTAAGAGGACATAGTCTGAAAATTTAATTCAGCAGTAATTAAAATTCATGCAATGTATATAAAAACCAGACGAAATAAAGATTTAAAAAAATGTCATCCAAGCGTTCATAAGAGATTTACATAATTGGAAATTTTACTAGAAAGTTAAAAGGCATTTCAAATCGTCAATCACTTGCCACTATGCCAAACCACTGTCATGCCTTGAATTAACTTGTAAATTTAGTAGGAATGAGTACCACAAGTAATATTCAGAAGGAAACACTTAAGTAAATGATAAAATATATTTTCTAGAATGCAAACTTTGGTTATTTGGGTCACCGTCAATTGCAAAATGAACCGGTGATCAGGCAGTCCGCTTACTCTCAGGTTTTGATAACCCCTTTCAAGAAACAAAAATCATCTCTTCATCTCTTATTTGAACCACCAAATGGTGCTTCCATTCCTCACGAGTAACACAATAACACGTTTAATACAAATCGAAAACAAATAATTTTTACTTCACTTACAAAAGTGCCGAAAACACCCTACCTTAAATACGAATATCCTTTTACATCCGATTTGTAATAAAATACAGCGTACTCTTAGCCTCTCTTTCAGAAAATTTTCATATTCCTTTTACCTTAAGTCTATAGGAAAAGTGCAAA
>CAIGRF010272552.1:32790-64537 GCA_903798235.1 Fraxinus ornus
AAGAAACAAAAATCATCTCTTCATCTCTTATTTGAACCACCAAATGGTGCTTCCATTCCTCACGAGTAACACAATAACACGTTTAATACAAATCGAAAACAAATAATTTTTACTTCACTTACAAAAGTACCGAAAACACCCTATCTTAAATACGAATATCCTTTTGCATCCGATTTGTAATAAAATACAGCGTACTCTTAGCCTCTCTTTCAGAAAATTTTCATATTCCTTTTACCTTAAGTCTATAGGAAAAGTGCAAAATAATTTTATGTATAGGTATAATAGTTTGGGAGAGAAAACGTGGCTTTAGAGGTTGTAGGAGGTTATTGTTTTTCAAATACAAAATGAAAATGGCTATTTGCGGTAACCAAAATGGAATTAAAAACAAATGGTAAATATAATATTAATTATGAGAATAAAAATGAGGAATTTATGAGACAACATGCAGGCTAGCTTTTCAAATGAAATGACAGTTTCTTTTAAATTAACACAATGGGTATAATAATGATTGAACTGGTCATGGCACTTAGTGGATGGTAAAAAAATTTAAATGGGATGCCTAGTGGAGAAAAAGAAAAGCCGGATTGAGGGACGAGAAGGAATTAAAATACATGGCTACATTTTGGATTGTTGGCACTATGAAATAAATTATCTAATTTTAATTTTATGGATTTAACAAGGGCGGTAAATAAAGAAAATAAGAAATTTGGGGTTTTAAATTTAGAATTCGACATCTTACGACAATTTTTAGACAAGTGTGTGCAGCATTACTATCGTGTCCAAAACTTTAATTTGGACTCTTAGGAAGTGTCGTAGCGATGTAGCAATATAACCCAAATTATTTTCGAGTTATACAAGAAAAATTCTTTTAAAATGAAACACAAATTTTTTTCCTCGATCACTACAACCCTTCCCACTTAAATAATTTTGTCCTCGAAAATTAACTTATTTGTTTAAGGAGATAGGGATACTTGGTTAAAACGCCTCTTCTCTTTCCCAAGTAGCCTCATCATCACCATGTTTTCCGCACTAGGCTTTGACTAATAGAACCTTTCAATTTCTCAGAACATGGTCCCTTCTCTCCAAAATCACTGTAGGAGCTTCGTCGTACGTCATATCCCTCTGGACATCCAGTGATCGAACATTCACCACATGGCTAGGATCCGAGATATACTTTCTCAACACGGAAATGTGAAATACGTTGTGCACTACTAATAGTTCGGGTGGCAATGCTAAACAATATGCTACATTCCCAATTTTTTCAAGCATCTCAAATGGGTCGATAAATCTAGGACTCAATTTTCATTTCTTTCCAAATTGTAGTATTCCCTTTATCGGCGCCACTTCGAGAAATACTTTATCTCCAATCTCAAAAGTCAATTCTCTTCTCCTTTTGTTGGCATGGCTCTTCTAACGATCTTGAGCAGTCTTAATTCTTGATCTAATTTTTATATAGCCTCTACAGTCTTCTTGACCAATTTTGGACCCAAAACTCTCATTTCACCAACTTTATCCTAGTATAATGGCGAATGACATCGTCGACCATACAAAGCCTCATATGGTGCATGCCAATAGTTGCTTGGAAGCTATTGTTGTATACAAATTCGACTAATGTAAAATGATCTTCCCACTTACCACTCAAATCTAGTACACAAGCTCTCAACATATCTTCAAGACCCTGGATAGTTCGTTCAGATTGTCCGTCGTCTAAGGATGGTATGCAGTACTAAATGTTTACTTGGTCCCCATAGCTTTCTGAAGGCTTATCCAAAACTTTGAAGTAAACCTCGAGTCTCTGTCCGATACGATAGAAACTAGAACACCATCAAATCACATAATTTCTCTAACATAAATATGTNCTATAGGTAGTCCGAACTGGCAAGAAATGAGCAGATTTTGTCAGTCGATCTACAATCACCTAGATTGCATCATGGCCTCTCACTAACCTAGGAAAATCGACGACAAAACCTATTGCAATCTTCTCCCATTTCCATTAGGGAATGTCCATGGGATTCAATGACCATGATGGCCTCTGATGCTCAGCCTTTACCTATAGATAAACCATGTATTTGGACACAAACAGAGCTATCTTTCCCTTTCAAAATGTGTCGTGCAAATCTTTATACATTTTAGTTCTGCCTTGGTGTGCGGCATAAGGAGCAGAATGAGCTTCAATCATAATCTCATTCCTCAATACCACACATCTTTTGGCACGCACAATCGCCCTTTTAACAGGGGGGCTTTATCCTTTGTCTATCTCAAATCCTTTACTCTATTCAGTTCCCACCTCATCCTAATCTTTTCCAAAACAAGGTAATCTTTCTGAGCAGCTACTATTCTGTCCCTAAGTGAAGGTTTTACAATAAAACTTGCTAACATTGCCGACAAGTGTCCCATGTTCTTTCTACTCAACACATCAGAGACTACATTAGCCTTACTCGAACGATACAAGATAGCACAGTCCAAACCATTCACTAATTCTAACCACGGTCATTGTCTCATATTCAACTCCTTATGGGTGAAGAAGTATTTGAGACTCTTGTCATCAATGTAGATTTCACACTAGTTCCGTATAGGTAGTGGCGCCAAATCTTCAAGGCGTGCACTACCGTTACTAGTTCAAGATCATGAGTAGGGTAATTTTGTTCATATTGTTTCAATTACCCCGAAGCATAAGCTATCACCTTCCCACGTTGCATCAGAACACATCCTAAACCAATGCATCACTGTAAATTACAAAGCCTTCCAAACCATCGGGAATAGTCAAAACTGGTGCAGATACGAGCGTGTCATTTAACTCTTGAAAACTCAACTCGCATTTCTCTGACCATACGAACTAAGTACCCTTCCGAGTTTACTTTGTCATAGGACTTGTGATCTTGGAAAATCCTTCTATAAATCACTGATAATAGCTGGTTAAACCTAGAACACTCTTCACTTCTCTAACATTTGAAGGTTTCGGCCAATTGGTCATAGCCTCAACTTTGGATTGATCCATTTCAATTCCTCGCGCGGTAATCGTACGGCCTAGAAACCCCAGGTCCAACCAAAATTCACATTTCTTGAATTTGGCATACAACTTTTCCTCACGCAGTATTTCCAGAACTATCCTCACATGTTCTTCGTGTTGCTGAGAATGTCTTGAGTTTATCACTATGTTGTCAATAAATATGATGACAAACATGTCCAAATACTGATGGAACACTCTATTCATCAAGTTTATAAATACTGCAGGGGCATTCATCAAGCCAAAGGGCGTCACCATAAACTCATAATGCCCATATCGAGTCCTAAATGTCGTCTTTGGTATATCTATTGACTTAATCTTCAGCTAATGGTCGCCCGACCTTAAATCAATTTTTGAGAACATGGATACACCCTTCAACTAATCAAAAATAAATCCTCAATCATAGGAAGGGGATACTTATTCTTGATCATCAACTTATTTAGTTCGCGGTAGTCGATGTACAACCTCATAGTACCATCGTTCTTGTTTACAAAGAGTACCAGAGCTCCCTATGGAGATATACTCGGTGTAGACCTTTGTCTAAAAGTTCTTCTAACTGCATCTTAAACTCTTGTAATTCTTTTGGTGCCATTCAGTATGGGGCTTTGGACTCAGGAGTAGCTCCAAGTACTAGATCTATCGTGAATTTCAATTGTTTATCGAGCAGAATACCCGATAGATTATTTGGAAACACATTGGCATACTCCTGTATTATTGGCACACCATCTAATATTTTCTCTTGAGATTAGTAAGACTGACAAGATACCCCTAACATTCATGCTTCCTCAACATGCTGTCTGCCTTTAAAGCCGAGATAATGCGAGGAAATGCATTAATCTTCGATCCATAAAGTCTGAACTCCTTTTCCCCCGATTTTTGAAAAAATTACCTCTTTCTCAAAACATGATATTGCGACTCGATTTTCACCTAACCAATCCATACCTAAAATAATAACAAAATATTTCACCTCTATAACATACAAGTCGGCCTCTAAAGTCAGTCCATCAAAATTTATTTCTACTCCCTTTCCTATCCAATCCTAATCAATAGTTCCCCCTGATGGCATACTAACCTCTGGTCACTATCAATAAGGACGTAAACAGGAATGCTATGGAAGTATAAAATAAGTAAGATTACGTCCAATTTTTGGGCAGCCTCATCGTGAGTCAAAGAAAACACCTTGCTTTTCCTTTCTTCGCTTGTTCGGTTTTCTTAATCAATGGGTAAGAAGAAACCACATGGCCAGGTTGACCACACTTATAGCAAACAAACTTTCAATACAAACATTCTCCTATGTGAAACTTATTACACTTAGGACAATGGATAAAAGATTGCTCACTGACATGTATGCGTCTACTTCTTGAACTATCTAGTATTCTTATTCTTATTCCACCACTTACTGATGTCCCTAATTTACCAACTTCACCCCCGAGTAGATCACTGTCTTAGCTTTCTTTACCACTATCTGAAAAGTAGAGAGATCGTGTGAACTCACAATCTACCTGATCTCTGGGCACAGGCCCCTCTTGTAACATTTTGCCTTCATGAGCTCGGTACTTACAAGGTGTGGGGCATATCGGGACAATTTTTAGAACTTGCTCTCATACTCAGAAATTTTCATATCTCCCTAAACCAGTCTTAAGAAGTTTGTCTCCTTATAATCTCGTAGAGCTTGCAGAAAATACTTTTCTGTTAGCTCCATCTTGAACTGAGTCCAAGTTAGATTATGTTGTTCCTCCTCGGTGCATGTCCATGATGAGGATTCCCACCAACGACCTACTTTTCCGATTAGATAAACTCGGCAATAATACTTTTTGATTTTCCGGACAAGAGATGTAGGAAGATCTTCTCAATTGTACACAACCACTCTTCAACTGCCAAAGGGTCATTCTTGCCATCAAAGGTAGGGGGTCGATATCTACGAAACTGTTCTACTGTCGAATAAGCGGTGCAACCAGGTATGTTGTTGGCATCGGCAGTGCTTGGAGAACCGGTAAAGCTTGAGGTGTTGGAGGTGTAGCTTGAGCAATCAAGGCCTGCTTCAACTCATCAATCTCTCGCTTTAACTCCCTAATCGGCCTCGCTTGCGTCATATTCGTATATGCCATAATAATTGCAATCTCATTTAGAGAAGTCTACGATATTTGCACAAAATAATAAAGATTTACAACCCAACATCTTTTATTATTATCTCAAAAGAATCCTTCAAGAAGAATACAAAATAATAAAAGAGCGTCTGGTGCAAATCAACAAAAAAGTAGAAGAAATCCTACTAGACATTAACAACAACTAAACTTAATAAATTTCATTAAAATCTCACTCCCCTATTCATCATTGCCAACACATTCACTAATCCACCCTCCACGAACCCTAAGGTTCTTAGAAGGATACGCCTCATCATCTGAAATAGGTGAAGGTCACGAATGTACATCTCAGTAGGTACACTATCGTCATTGGGAATCGCAAGTCGGGCCAACTCCCACTACTCAATCAGTTCTGCACTGAAGACCTCACAGTCAATCTCTCGAGGTAAGGTAGGCACAACAACTCTCCATAAATAATCGTAAATTGATTTGGCCATCTCTAGCCACTTTTCGGCAAGGTATCAATAAGAAGGCGGGTGGTCCGACAACCAGTGACCATATGACCTAGTCGTCTCACCTCCCGCCACCTTACTAACATCTCCCAAATGTGCTGGCCTATATTATACTGATACTCTTCATATTGCCTCACGATCTCATATCGATGAGGTATCAATGAACTCGTCTTCCTACAAGTTTTCTTAATCTATACCATCTGTGTCATACCAATTATTAGAAGTCCAGTTTGTGGGTACCCATATAATAAGTTTTAGTTGATTCTTGAGGACTTAAATAACATTGAATTTGGTAACACTATAAAAATACTTGGTACAATAATGATTATCGACAAAAAAGTCTTCAAACTCAAACATTGTATATACATTTCAAATGTTGAATCTAGAATAATCTTTCTCATATTCATCACATAGATACAAGTATATTTATAAAACTTTTTTACCTTAAAATCGGTATAGCGCGGCTATTGCAAGCAGAGTGCTCAAGATCCTAAAAAAATTGATCAACTTTATATGTGATAAAACACTCCTAAGATATGGTTTCTAATGCAAGTCTACATAAAATAAACCTGATATGATATCAAGTTGTAATGCCCTAAAGTCTTGAAATTCGAAGCGTTACAAGAAAAATATTTTTAGTTGGGGCTCTTTAATGTTAACCAAAATAAATTGTAAATAATAAAAATCTTGGATTTGAAATATATAAAAATAATGGAAGATATTTGTCCATATAGACTCAGACAATTAATACCGATTGCTCAGCAGTGGAGAGAAAAATATGTTTGGCCTAACAAACGTCGACTAAAATTTATGAAAATCTAACACAGCCTACAACACTCGTACACATATATAGGGCTTGTCTGTTTCTACTTTCAATTGCAATTTAGACCGTTGTAGCCTACATTTTTTGACCCAATTGTGAGAGAATGTGTCCTACTTGTTTGAATATAACGGTCGAAAAAAGCCATTTCTGCTGATTTTTATTGGAAGCAGACAAGCACATAAAAAAAATCTTGAAGATAATGTTTTGAAGTACGAAAATATTTTTCAACTACGCTGAATAGTATTTTCGAAATTGACCCGACGTAGTCTACTAAAATGGACATAACTTCTTCTCTATCTAATATTTTAAGATAATTCCAAAGGGCACTATTAGAACACTCATAAATCATTCAAACCCCACTAATGTTACTCTAAAACATGCACCATTGCCCTTATACCATTTTTAAGTAAAAGAACTGAATCTGAAAATTTAATTCAGTAGTAATTTTATTTCATGCATAGTCAATCCAACAATTCTAAATTATAGTTGACATGCAATGTATATAAAAAAATAGACGAAATAGACAATTAAACATTTTAAAAAACTTCATCTAAGTATTCATAAGATATTTACATAATTGAAAATTTTACTAGAAAGTTAAAGAGCATTTCAAATCGCCGAGCACTTACTACTATGCCAAACCACTAACATGTCTTGAATTAACCTGTAAATTTAGTAGGAATGAGTACCACAAGTAATACTCAGTAGGAAACACTTAAATAAATGATAAAAAAATATGTTTTCTAGAAATGCAAACTTTTGTTATTTGTGTCACCATCAATTGCAAAGGAACCGGTGATCAGGCAGTCCACTTACTCTTAGGTTTTGATAACCCTTTCAAGTAACAAAAATCATCTCTTCATCTCTTATTTGAACCACCAAATGGTGCTTGCATTTTCTCATGAGTAACACAATAATATGTTTAATGTAAATCGAAAACAAATAATTTTTACTTCACTTACAAAAGCACTGAAAACATCCTACCTTAAATGCTTGGAATTTGAATATCCTTTTGCATCCAGTTTGTAATAAAAGTGTACTCTTAGCCTCTCCTTCAGAAAATTTTCAGATTCAAAGTACCTTAATTATATGGGAAAAGCTAAAAATAATTTTATGTACAAGTATAATAATTTGGGAGAGAAAACATGGCTTTAGGGTATTGTTTTTCAAATACAAAATGAAAATGGCTATTGGCAGTAACCAAAATGGAATTAAAAACAAATGGTAAATAGAACATTAATTATGTGTATAAATAAGGAATTTATTAGACAACATGCAGGTTAGCTTTCCAAATGAAATGATAGTTTTTTTTTAAAAAAAAAACAAAAGAAAATTAACGTATTAAATGATTGGAATGGTTATGGCCCTTAGTGGATGGTAAAAAAAACTTAAATGGGATGCCTAGTGGAGAAAAAGAATAAAATAAATGTCTAAATTTTTTATTGTTGGCACTATGAAATAAGTTATCTAATCTTAATTTTATGGACTTAACACAGTGGTAATTAAAGAAAATAAGAAGTTTGCGGTTTTAAATTTAGAATTCGACATCTTACGACAATTTTTAAACAAGTGAGTGCATCATTACTATCGTGACCAAAACTGTAATTAGGACTCTTAGGAAGTGTCGTAGCGACGTAGTAATATAACCCAAAAAATCTTTTAAAACGAAACACGATATTTTTCTTTTCTCGGTCACTACACTTAATCCTTCTAAAATGTAACTTTGTAAGAAAAGAAGATAACTCCAATAGGGGGGCGCCACTTGGCGTATAAGTAAACCATGTAGTATATGAGAAAGTAAGTGTAGTATTGTCCTTATCATAAACCTAAACGCAAATCAAGGCAAGCTCAAGGTCCAAAACTCTGTAAGGAGAATAAATTCAAAGTTTAGAGCATTTCTCTCAGGATATTTTTCTTTACTTTGTAATTCAAAAAGTGTTCAAAGGCGTAGAAAAGATTTTGGTATTCTTTTGAAGGTTAAATGCTTCAAGAGCATTTCGATAGCTCTTTTTGGGTGCTGTCTTCTGTTAGAATTTGATGTGACCCAAATTTTTTGTTTAAGATAATTGGGAGTTCTAATAAAAGTGCACATTAAGAAGAAATCTATTTGGAATGCTATTGTGAAATCTTATTCAAGTTTACTTGGCGAATTCTAATTGAAGTTCTATTTGGAAGTCCATTGGGAATATGAATTTGTGTTTGACTTGAAGAAGATATTGGGATGAAGAAAACTTGTTTCGCACCTGCGCGATTTTTTCTCTTCTACTCTATTTTCTGCATTCTACTTCAACTACAGCTTTACTATGAGGGTTTGGGTGTCCCCTATTTATTCCACGTATATGTTTAGCTCTTCATTGTATTTTAGATCAAGTTAGACAAATGATAAACACAAATTATTAGTATTATTTTGTCCATGTAATAAAATCTCTATTCTCTGCAAATTACTTTATTCTTGTGTACTTGTGATTAATTACTTTATATTGTGACTTTAATCTCTTATTATTTTCAACAATTGATATTAGAGTATTCCAGTCCATAACAATAGGTATAAAAGCTTATGGTGTTGAAATTTTTGGGAAGATCGAGGTTTTTCATGATGCAACAGTGAAGTATAATATTTAGCTTTTAGATCGCAATACAAGATTCTCTTTGTGGTGGGTAAAGATGCGAGCAGTACTTACTCAAATGGATATAGACAACGCATTGTTGGGATTTGACAAGATGCCCACAACTTGAACTATGGAGGGGAAACAAGGGAGAGATGGAAAGGTTCACATACATCTTCATCTTTCAAATAATATTCTTTATGACATTTTGAAAGAGAAATCGGCCACTACATTATGGTTAAAATTGGAGCAATTATACATGACGAAGAATCTTACTAGCAAATAAATTGCATCTAAAGCAACGTTTATATTTTCATCGTATAATAGAAGGTACATTTCTTGAAGATCACCTAGCTCCTTTTAAAGATATTATCATTGATTTGAGAACTTCAAGGTCAAATATGATAAAGAAGACTTGTAATTGATTTTGTTGTGTTCATTGCCCGCCTTATACATGACTTTCAAGGACACGATTCCATAAAGTCATGATGCTTTCATCATCGAAGAAGTCTACGATGCTTTATATTCAAAAGAGAAGATGAAGCATTTTGTAGCGTCTGGGGATCATGGAGATTGTTTCATTATTCATGGTTGTCGTTCCAGTGGCAAAACAAAATTTAACTTCAAGTTTTGTAATTATTGCAAGAAAAAAGGGTGCTTGGTAAACGATCGTTATAAGTTGCAGAATAAATCAAAGTCAATTGCAAATCAACAATCAGAAACTTTAGGAATAGCAAGTATTATAGAAAATCCTAACAATGATGGAGAACTTTTACTTATGTCTGACTACAACTCCAAACCTGAGGTATGGATTTTGGATACAGCTTGCACTTTTCATATGCCACCCAATTGAAGTTTTCAACATATGAAAAAGTTTCAAAAGGTTTGTGATGACAGGTAATAACACATTTTGTCGGATAGCCGGTAGGATTAGAATAAAGATATTTGATNTTTCTATATGTTTGTGATGATAGGTAATAACACATTTTGTCGGATAGCAGTTAGGATTAGAATAAAGATATTAGATGGGACAGTTTTCCACTTGATGCAGTGAGACACGTTCTAGATCTGAAGAAAAATTTATCTTCTTAAGTACTATTGATTCAAATTGGTATAGATACACTGATGAAGGTCGAGTTCTAAAAGTTATCAAAGAAATCCGTGTTGTGCTAATGGGACATAGAAGATCCCATTTATATATCTTACAGGCTGATACATATTTTCAAGTAATCAGCATATTTTAAAAACTCGGGTGGATTTAGAGTTGGCTTCTATACCTTCGGAGTCTAATTTTGGGTTTTCGTTTAAGAACACATCTCAGCTGAATTTTGAAAATATGGGTAAATCCATCTTGCTACCATTATTGACAATAGATCCATTTTGGCCATAAGGTTCCATATATGTACAATTCTAATGATTTTGTTAATGATTTGAATGCGGTTAACGGTGTTGATTCTAGTCAAGATCCTTCTTTTGATGCATTCAGATGTGATTCTATTACAAGACTTGTTTCAGCCTTATTTGGTGGTCATTAGACTACCTTTGCCCCTAGTTGGGGTAGTAGAGGTGGATAATATTTCTAGTTGGAATTGTTGATGGAGAAGTTCGTTTGTGTTTTTCATTAAGGAATTCAAGTTTATTCCTTGCAGTGAAATTTGTCTCTGGGTGGAGATTTTTTTAAGAAAAAGTCCATTGAAGTAAAATTCATATCAATGTGGAGATTGTTAGAATTTGGGTGTGATCTAAATTCTTTGTTGAAGATAATTGGGAGTTCTAATTAAAGTGCACATTAAGGAGAATTCCATTTGAAATGCTATTGTGAAATCCTATTCAAGTTTACTTGACGAATTTTAATTGAAGTTATATTTAAAAGCTCTATGGGAGTAGGAATTTTTGTTGGATTAGAAAAGATATTAGGATGAAGAAAATCAATTTATTGGAGTAAAGGACCCGATAGTGGCTGCCGGGATGCTATGATGCCACGCAGATTCTGGTTCGGCGCTACGGTTCCGGGCTCGGGGTGTTGCTAACTATCTATTTTACCCCCTGTACGATTTTTTCTGTTCTACTCCATTTCTTACTTTCTACTTCAACTACAACTATGAGGGTTATATATATTTAGCTCTTCTTATATTTTAGATTAAGTTGACAAATCATAAACACAAAATCTTTATATTATTTCTTCATATTATAATAAGGTTGTGTTTGACACCCATTTTGAAGAAGAATTTGATTTGGAATAGTGATTGATGGAAGAATGTATAGTTAAAAAGTAAGGAGAATTTTTGGGTTCATGTGTAATATTATTTTATTGATAGAATGTGATTCAAATGAAGAAAGAGAATGAGAAAAAAAAAATGGATGTCAAACAAGGGCAAAATCTACATTTTCTGCAAATTACTTTATTCTTGTGTTCTTGTAATCAATTATTTCATATTGTGGCTATAATCTCTTATCTTTTCACAACAAACTAGTATCTAAACATTCCAGACCATAACATCTTCATTTCTCCTTTCTATTTCATGTCTTCTTATGATGTTTTTAGCTTTATAAAATGACTAGTTAATAATTTCTTAGTTGAGGCGCTTTTCGAAGTCAATAAACAATGATATACTTTTAGCATTTTAAATTTTATTTTCAAAGTTAAATTCATAAATGAGATTGCTTTTATTTTTCAATTTTAATTAGAGACTTGCATGATATTTTCATAGATTGATCTTCTTAGACATGTCTAGGATTAAGAGTTGAAAAGCACAAGTCTACTATCATATGTGACCTTGTTTGATCCTCATTTTTCTCAAAATATATTTTTCTCTCTCTTTTTTTTTCAACCATACAGTTTTCAATAAAATAATATTACACACAACTCAAAAACTTTTCATTCATTTTTAACTACACATTCTCCATCAATTTACTATTCCAAAAAAGTATTTTACACTAAAATGGGACTCAAACATGCCTTCTTAATGGGATTTGAAATGTTAAACGTGCCTCCATCAATAATATTTTTCTTTCAACTAAGATTAAACCTAAGAACTTAATCTAGAAAAAAAAGTAGTTTGTACGCAACATAGTAATAGATACCATGTTCTAGGCGTTTTACCAGTGAAGAAAGAATGCTACAAATTAAGACCTTGTTTATCCCTCATTTTTTCAAAATTCTTTTTTCTACATATTTATTTTCAACAACACATTCACACAGTAAAATATTTTACACTTGAATCCAAAAACTTTCCCTACTTTCGAACCATACATTCTCCAAAAAATCATTATTCAAAATAATGATTTTCAAAAATAATAATAATAATAAAAGGGCCACCAAATCCCTAAGTTAAACACCATAAGCTCTTTGTGAGTTTCTTCATTTCATGAATTGAAAGTTGAATTTCAAGTTGCTATTTAATCATTCTTGTTTAAAAGGTGGATAATCTGTCCTAGCTAAGCTTTCACAAAAAGAAAATTTGAATATAATTTTTTAGTTTTAGTTTTCATTTCAATAGAATTTCAATCTAGTTTTTAATAGCTTTTAAAAACAACTCAAAATCCCTTCTTTTTTTTTTTTTCTAACTCAACTTGATATTTAGATAATTTAATTGCCTATTTCTCATGGGACCCTTAAGTAGAAATTATTCTCTCTCCTAATAGCAAAAGCCACTCAATTATTGCTTGTGAAATGAGGATGGCCGCCTTTGTACCAAATGAGGTTGGACCAGGATACATGCTAAGGAGTTTCATTAGTAGGAAAATACGCTTTCTTTGGACAATAGCTCAAAATATAGGCAACAAAGCATCAAATAAAAATAGAGCATCAAAGATCGATAGGAATTTTACAACTATTACCTATACCAAAGTGGAAATGGAAAAGAATTACTATGAACTTTGTGGCGTGATTACAAAAAAAGCTAAAAGATACTCCAAAATTTGGGTAATTATGGAGATATTGACTAAATCTAATCATTTCATTACAGCTTATTCCACTTATTCCATAGATTGATATAAAGTACCTGAAGTAGTTAGATTTCGTGGGGTACATTATATCCGACAGAGATTTTCAGTTTTTATCTATCTCTTATAAGAGTTTAAATAAGGCTTTGGAAAAATAATTATCTTTAAGCACAGTGTATTATCCCTAAACTGATGAGCAAATAGAAAGAATAATACAAATATTGGAGGATATGTTCACGACTTGTGTATTGAATTTCCAAGGTCGGTAGAGTAATTTTGTTCCTTCAATGGAACTTTTATATACCAATAATTACTCCCTACGAGGCATTATATGGTATAAAAAATAGTTCTTCGATTCACTAAGATGAGGTTGGGAAAATGAAACTACTAGGTCCAGTCATGATCCGCGAAATAACTTAAGTTGTGACACAAATATGTTACCATGGTAAACTGTCCAAAACTGATAAAAAAAAGCTTGCATCCTAAAGAATAAGAATGTTGGAACTCTCGGTAAGAGATCAAGCATTTATAAAGGTAGCTCCAATGAAAGGTGTTTTGTGATTTGGAACGAAAGAAAAACTTAGCCTCATATAGATTGGTCTATTACATATTGGTGAGAGAATTGGGAATTTTGCCTCAAACTTGACCTTCCCTCGCCAATGTCTCAAGTTCGCAATGTGTTTCATGTAATGGGTAAAGGAGAGATCTAATAGCCTCACACAACTCGCTTAGCCAGTATAATTCATGTCTTACATACTGTTGAGCTAAGAAATACACTCTTTACACTTTTCTCCTGTCTAGTAAAGTGAATACAGCGTATGAAGGGAACGAAGGCCTAAGAAGTTCACTCCAAGTGGGCGAACTTCTCCACCTATCCAGATTGTCTTCAGACCAGCAAGTAGTACACATGAGTTGATAATAAAGGATGGTACTCTTGACAGAATCAGTTACAAAGTAATTTATTAAGAGCATCTATTATTTTTTCCTAAATTACCAAATTATCCCAAAATATGGAAAGAAACCTATAAATACCACCTCATGTAAAGAAGAAAAAGATGCAATTTAAATATTTCCCTCTCAAATAGTTATTTCTCCTCTTGCTCAAAGTTTGAGATTGAAGCCAGAGAGCTTATGAAATGAAAATCACAGTTAGGTAAGAAGATTTATGGATCGGGTTTTTACCACCAACAAATGGCGCCTTCTGTGGAAAAACTTGACATCTAAAGGAATCAGCTAAGCGAATAAGGGGGCTTAGTATTAGTTGAAGGGCTGGATCAGAATCAAGATATCGGTAGTGCCCTAACCAAAGTAGAGGCAACCTAAGTGTGGAGGCTCTCCAGACGATGGCAATGGATCTCAAAGTGCTGATGGTGGAACGCAATACCCTATGCGTAACGATACAATGCTTGAAAAATAAGTGCATAGGTAATCTACAATCATTGACTTTTTCAATTAAATTTATAGAGCCTAGAACTAAAATGTCAGGAATCGAGGATGAAGTGGTCGTGATCAAGCAGTAATATTGAGAAAATATTTTCACTAAATATTCATGGACAATGAAAGCATCGAAAATGTGCTATATAAATACGTGTTGATCAAATGTAGAAGTATACTCATTGGATCCCAATGTTGGAGCCTTACCACTTGACCCGAGGATGCTCGGTTCTTCACGTTTTGACCACTCTATATTGGTAAAGATAGGAGAGACTCCCCGAGGATACCCAGGATACATAAATTTCAACATTGTTAAAGATAAATCCGCCCACAATGGAATTCTCGAAAGAACTGCCATGAAACAGGCAAGTATAATTATCTGCCTTCGTCAATCTCATGTGAGATATTCTACGAATAAAGAGGAAACGTCCTTAATAATAAGGGAATCTTACACAGAAATCATGAAAGTAATGAAAACTGAGATATAACTCGTAAGAATATCATCGTTATAGTGGAAACGAATAATCCTGGTATAAACTGGAGATTGATGACACTATTGACATAAGCATAACTAATTGCATTTCAAAAGCAGCTACAGTTGAAGAGTTAAAAAGTTTTTCTGTTAGCATAGTAATTTTGCTCTGAAAATTGGTAAGGAATTAGGCGAGCCTATGAAAGGCAATCTAAAAATTTCCTAACCGCGAACCTAGATGTGATGGAAGCATGCTAAATAGTTAGAATATATCCCAAAGTCGCCTGTCACGCTTTAAAAATCGATCCAAAGATCAAACCTAAGATGAAAAGGTGTCGACCAATGAGTGCAGAAAAGTATGAAGTATTCAAAAGTGAGGTGAATAATCTATTAGAGAACGATTTTTATCCATAAAACTCAATACCCCATGTGGGTATGTAATCTCATTCGGTGCCGAAGAGTAATGGGAAATGGTGAACGTACTAAGATTTCACTGACATAAATAAAGCTTACCCTAAAGTAACTTCTGATCTAAAGAATTGATTATCTAGTGGATGCAACTGCTAGGCATGAGCTATTAAGCTTTATGGACGCATATTCGGGACATAATAAGATCCCTATGTATGAATCTAACGAGAAACATACAACATTTGTAACACATTGATGATTTAACTATTATAAGATAATATCATTTGGGCTCAAAAATGTGGGGCTATGTACCAAAGGATAGTGAACAAAATGTTTACCGAGCAGATATGAAAACAACGACATGGTTGTGAAAAGCATTCAGGCTGAGGACCACTTAAAACATCTGGAAGAAGCTTTCAACATATTGCCAAAGTACAAAATGAAACTCAATCCACTTAAATGCACTTTTGGAGTCAGATTCGGAACGTTCTTTGGCTACATGGTCAATGAGCTAGGTATTGAAGTGAACCCTGATAAAATTCAGGCCCTCATAAAAATGCAATCCACATCTAAACCAAAAGATGTTCAAAACCTAACAGGAAGGGTTGCCATCCTGAGTAGGTTTGTATCACGAGCAACAGACATTTCTCTCCCTTCTTCCAAGTGTTAAAATGAGGGAAAAGTTCGAATGGAGCGTGAATGTGAGCTAGCATTTCAAGCTCTGAAAGTTCATCTACGGAAAGTCCTCTATTAGCCAAATCCGAGAATGAGAAAAAACTGTTACTATATTTGGCGATCTCTAACTGGTGGTTACCTCGGTGCTGGTAAACGAAGAAGGGCAATAATTGTTACCAGTTTACTATGTAAGAAAAGCCCTACAAGGAACATAGACGATATACCCAGACATGGAAAAGCTAGCCCTGGCCTTAGTTACAAAGTCATGAAAGTTGCGACCCTATTTTCAAAGCCATATCATTGAAGTATTAACTAATTTCCCACTTAAACAAGACTACAAAAGCTCGATACGTCAAGGAGGCTAAAGACAAAGGTGATAGAGCCGGGGCAATTCGAGATAAGTTACAAAGGATGGTTCGCAATCAAAGTACATGCACTAGAAAACTTTGTTGCATAATTATCAAATGTTTGTTCCGGAAGAAGAACTCGAGCAAAGAACGTGAAAGTTATTCATAGATGGATCATCCAGATAAACTAGTTCTGGAGTAGGCACAAGACAAGCCCGAAAGAACATAAGTTGAATTAGGCATTGAAGTTCACTTTCAAATCAACCAACAATGTAGCCGAATGTGAATCTCTATTAGCGAGCCTACGATTGGCAAGAGAAATGAAAGCTCAAATATAGAAGTAAAAAGCGATTCACAGTAAATCAGGTGAACGGAAAATTCCCAAGCAAGGATAAAATAACATTCGCTTACCTCGCAGAAGCCATAAGGCCACTTTAGTGTTTCAACAAATTTGAACTCGTCCAAATCACTGGAGAGGAAAATAAACATGCGTGTAGGCCTTATCAAAATTGGCAAGATCAAAAGACACATAGGCTTTTAAAATAGTACCCTAGAACTGTTGTTAAAACTGTCAGTTGGCCAAAAAGAGAAGAAACCTTTTGGATGCAATATATGACCTCATGGATGCAAGACATCATTTTTTATTTGAAAATGGGTTGCTTTCTGAAGACAAAAGGGCAATGCAAAAATGCGAGTAAGGTTGCAAGATGCACACTACATTGTGACATCTTGTTTAAACGAGGATACCTACTCCCTTTATTTAGATGCATAGACGAAGACAAGGTTATATATGCAATGAAAGAAATCCATGAACGTGTGGAAACCATGCTAGTTAACATTCTCTAGGGCAAAAGGCTTTGAAGCAAGGTTACTATGCCTAGCATGAGAAAGGACATGATGAATTTTGCTAGAAAATGTGGAAGTGCCAAAAGTTCGCAGCTATTCTGAGACAGCCAGTATAAGAACTATTAACCAGTATTGGCCTTTCAATAAGTAGGGAATTGACTTTACTGGACCTTTACCTAGGGAAAGATCCAATACGAGGTTCTTAATCGTGCTAGTAGACTATTTCAACAAGTGGGTAGAAGTTGAACCCTTGTGAACATCACAAATGCGAACACTTGTAAATTCATATGGAAAAACATCATCTATGGTGTACCAAATTCTATAATTTCAGACAAGGCACACAATTCTAAGAATAATGATGAAAGCAATGTGCGAAGAGCTATGTATTCAGAGAGATTTCTCTACTCCGTACTATCCCCAAGCCAAAAGATAAGTTAAAGCTGTCAATAAAGCCTTGAAAAAAATCCTAAAATGAAAGTTCGATACGACAAAGGGGCTATAGGCTGATGAACAAAAACCGCCACAGGAGAAATCTATTTCTCCCTAACCTATGGAATGGAAGTCATGGTACCAGTTGAAATTGGAGTCGCTTCGACAAGAAAATAGGATATAAAGAAAAAAAAAATAAAGAAGCCATAAAAATGAACTTAAACCTCTTAGAAGAAAAGCGGGATGACTCTCAAGTTAAGCTCTCTGCATACCAAAAGAGGATGGAAGATATTTCAACTCCAAAATTCGCAAGAAAAACTTCAAAGTAGGGGACTTAGTTTTAAAGAAAATATCTTTCAGAAACAAAGAAATGACTTCAGTTCGCTTGGCTCAAAGTGCGGAGGATCATATATGATAGTCGAAGTTGTTGGATCAGGAACATATAAGCTTGTCGGGAAAAATCGTGAACCCATTAAATATCCTTGAAATGACATATTTGTTATCAATAAACGTGGAATTTTCCTTGATTGGGCGAACTAAATGAATTTAACTGCGAACGTGTTTAAGTTCCATGTTTGAATAACTGTTGGGCAAAATCTACTAAGCTTAATTGACTATTTATTGTACAAGTCCAAAAACGGATGTGAGGCAAATAGAAAGATAAAATGAAAATTCTCATTAATAATAAAAAAAAGTTACAATGCAATAAACATTAGCGAGCTAAATCTATTACTTAGCCAATAAGACCAGTTAAATCTATTACACAGCTAAAAGATATATCATGTGGATTATGCTACCATGTGTGTCCTTATCCTTGTATCTAATCTTTTTGTCCAAAGTAGCCTCCAGAAGTTGATCATGCATTTGTTTGGAAGGAAATGCATGAGGGTTTCTCATAATTCTAGAACTGTGCCTTGCATAATGCTCCCTCACAGATGCTAATCTGAGGAAGATGCAAGAGCATGGAAAACTTGCCAACTTCGGATCATATATGCTAGAATCGGAATCGCAGATATGCGATTGTAGCATGGCACGTGAAGTATTTAGACAATTCTAAAACGTTGTCCGGTTACATAAGGTAGCGATAAAAGGCCTAAAAGTGATTTATCAGGAAAATACTGTGAAACCAGGAAGGAAGGTAAAGAATTAATGACAACGTATAAAAGGATTCCGGGGAAGATAAAAGGGTCCCTAGGGTCAACAATAAACGAAGCGTCAAAATACATTTTCAATAATTAGGAAAAAATGAAGACATATGACAAACATGGCGCATATATCTATGTTAAAAGAGAGCCTATTGTAGTCATAGAATCTCAACATTCGAAACATCAAGTAGTCTTAGCCGTCAAATATGAAAAAGATACAAAATAAACAGTCAAGGGCAAGCGAATAGGGCATGAGTGGAATGGAGAAAGTCAGAGGAACATATCTTGGAATTGTGCGTGATTTGGCATTAAAAGACTGAAACAACGCTCCAATTGGCCCAAACATTAATTGCTAAACAAATAATCGAGCAAACTCATCAAAAAGATTCGCAACCCCAAAGTATTTTACAATTAAACTCCTAGAATTAATGTAATAATATAATCGAACTTTGGAGACTATTTGTTGAACCAAGAAATACACTCCGCGAACTTTGCCCTTGTCGGTGAACTAAAGGCAGCATATAAAGGAAACAAAAGTGTTCGCTCCAAGTGGGCAAACCTCCCAATCCATTTAGGTTGTCTCCAGTGTGTCAAGTAAGCACACATGGGCGGATAAATAAAGTGTGATACTCCTAACAGAATCAGTTACAAAGTAATCAAAAAAGAGTTGTCATCTGCCATTTACCCTAAATTACCAAATTAGGGAGAAATCTATAAATACCCCTCATTTAAAGAAGAAAGTGATGCAATTCAAAATATTTCCCTCTCAAATAGCTATTTCCTCTCTTGCTTAAAGTTTGAGCATCGAAACCAAAGAGTTTACGAGGTGAAAGTCATATTTAGGTGAAATGATTTTTTGATCCAGTTTTTACCATCAACACATGCTATTCAAATGTTATTTGCATTTACATCTATGTTTCATAATTCATTTCTTCTTATAGTGTTGTCTTTGATCATCGGAGTTCTAATATTCTTGTATAGTGTTAGTTGTCAACCTCCCTAGTCTAAATGATGAATTTTTCATTGATAAATGGAGGAAAATTAGGTTCATCAACGTGTTGGATGTTGATTGATTAAGCATTCGTAACTCTGAAGGTGTCCCAATCAAGTTGTCTTGAAACCATAGATGTGTAATTAATTCGTTTGAGGGATATTAGACATGATATAATAAGATTGAGAACTTATACTAAAAGGATTGCAGGAGTTTATAACTATCGAAGTTCAATTTTGGTGATCATGCGAGAATTGGATTAATATGGTAAGAAATTAAATAAAAGACTAAAGATTTATTATTACGAACTCTAATAGGATCTTGTGGAAATTAAGATAGGTTGTAATTGGGTTTAAAATAACTTTAGAATATCGGATTTGGACTTGCAAAGATGAGTGCAAAGTTAGATTTTTTTATCAAAAGTAGCCACCTGAAGCTTAATCCACCTCATAGTATTGATTTTTTTTTATCATCCTTAACACCTAAGAAAATTCTAAGGACCCAAAATATTTTTAAGACCTTATTTCATATTAAATGCTCCAAGTTAACCCCAGTGATTACAAGTGAAAGAGAGAGAAATTGAAGCAAAGGGAAAATAGAAATCAAGACGCTGAAATTGAAATTATGAAATGTGAGTTTCAGTGAGTTAAATTCTATAGCTTAGCAAAGGATAGTGATGAACCGTATGTTGCATTGATATAAATTATTGAATTTATAGTACATTGCATTGTTACAAGAATGATCTAGAAGATAAGGCTATTAGATAGTTCTTTAATCTATAGATCATATTGGAATCTTTATACAACAGAATTGTGGTCCAAAACCAGCTAGGAGGAGACGGTTGTGATAGCATGAAAAGAGGATTGAATCATCAATGACCTGGAGCAACATTGGAGCTGAAGTGGCTGCTGATGTTAACTGTCAACACCCTCCCTTCAAGCTGGAGGGCACACCAGTGACTCCAAGCTTGTCCTTTAGGAAGAGGAATCTCGAGTGATTCAATCCTTTAGTCAATAGGTCTGCAATTTGGTCTGAGGTTGGTACATATTTAACTTCAAGTTTCTTTGTCAGTACCTTATCTCTGATGAAGTGAATGTCAAGTTCTATGTGTTTCGTTCTAGCATGATAAACTGGGTTAGCTGCCAAAGCTCCTGCGCTCATATTATCACACCACAGAGTTGGAACTCCAGCTAAAGGGAGTTCAAGTTCCTGAAACAATGACTATATCCACGCCAATTCTGAGGCAGCTGACGCAAGTGCCCTGTATTCATATTCTGTGCTTGAACGAGCCACTACATGCTGCTTCTTTGAGGACCAAGAGATCAAATTTTCACCCAAATAGATGCAACAACCCGTTGTTGATCTCCTACCATCTGGGCAGGAAGCCCAGTCAGCATCTGAGTAGCCATTTAAGCTCAAACTTTCCCTTTTTTGAATCCATAACCCATGATCTATAGTAGCTTTAAGATACCTTAATATTCTTTTTAAAGCCTGCCAGTGAGTGATGGTTGGAGATTGCAGAATTAGCTTAGTTTATTTACACTGAAGGAGATATATGGCCTGGTGTGTACGAGGTATTGCAGTGCCCCAACTGCACTTCTGTAGAGAGTTGGTTCAGCCATCAATTCACCGTCTAATTTAGAAATGGTTTTGCCAGCAGGAATAGGTGTAGGAGAGAGAGAGAGAGAGAGAGAGAGAGAGTGGAAAGGGATCTGATGTTAACTTTTCACTCTTTATTAAGCTCAAACTTTCCCTTTTTTGAATCCAGAACCCATGATCTATAGTAGCTTTAACATACCTTAATATTCTTTTTAAAGCCTGCCAGTGAGTGATGGTTGGAGATTGCAGAATTAGCTTAGTTTATTTACACTGAAGGAGATATATGGCCTGGTGTGTAAGAGGTATTGCAGTGCCCCAACTGCACTTCTGTAGAGAGTTGGTTCAGCCATCAATTCACCGTCTAATTTAGAAATGGTTTTGCCAGCAGGAATAGGTGTAGGACATGGCTTTATGTTTTCCAGATCAAACCTTTTGAGTAAATCAACAATGTAACTGGCTTGAGTTAGATGAATTCCTGAATTATGCCACACAACTTCAATTCCAAGAAAATTATGTAGCCTTCCCATATCCTTCAATGTAAACTCCTTGTTCAGTGAGTTTATGAAACCTTGTAGAGTGATCCTTATCATTGCCTGTAACAACAATATCATCTACATAAATGAGGGCAAAAATCACCTGCCTTTCATTCTTGAAATAGAACAAAGAGGTATCGACCACAGATTGTCTGAACTTCCAACTCAGAAATGTTGTTTTCAGCTTATCATACCAAGCTCTAGGTGCCTGTTTCAAACCATAGAGGGCCTTTTCGAGCTTGCAAACATGATTAAGCTTAGTTTCATCTACAAACCCTTCTAGCTGATTCATGTAGACAGTCTCTTCCAACTCTCCATTTAAAAATGCGTTATTGATGTCTACCTGTCTGATAATCCAACCCTTTGCAATTGCTAGAGTAAGTATTATTCTCAGTGTTGACTGTTTAATGACTGGACTAAAGGTCTCTTAGTAGTCAATTCCAGGAGCTTGATTTTCACCTTTGGACTGAACCATCAGTGTTATGTTTGATTTTGAAGACCCATTTGTTGCCAACTATGTTGTAGGTAGGTAATGGAGGCACAAGCTTCCAAGTTTTGGTTTTGGTTAAGGCACTAAATTCATCTTCCACAGCTTTCTTCCAGCCTGCATCCATCATTGCCTCTTTAACACTCTTAGGTTCGACAACTTAGGATCTTTTCCAGTTGATTTTGCCAAGTAACCCTTTGGTTTGAATATTCCTTCTTTCCCTCTAGTAACCATAGGATGTTGATTTTGAGTTCTTGGTCTCTCTTGAATCTGATTTTCATCTATCTGCTGAGTACTCTCAGTCCCTTCATTATCTCCCAGTATCCCAGACACTGGTGCTACAAGTTCTTTAGTTCTATCAGCCTCATTGTTGTTATGGAAATCATTTACTAGTTTGATTGTCACTTGAGTCAGAGAGGAAGTGATGATGGCCATTAGCTACTTCAGTCTGAGCTGTATCAATAGGATTTGAGGTGGATTTGTTCAGATCAAGTGGAAGATAAATATAGGGAGTAACTATTTCAGGTACTAAAGACTGAGGTTGATCTTTGACATTAAACAAGGACTCAAAGGGGAACTTAGACTCATTAAAAACCACATGTCTATAGATTTATATTTTTCCTGAACGGTTGAGGCACTTATAGCCTTTGTGAGAGTCGCTGTATCCAAGGAAAATGCATTTTGTAGAGTGGAAGCTAAACTTGTGTTTATGATAAGGTCTTAAGCAGGGGTAACATGCGCATCCAAAGGTTTTAAGGGCTTCATAGTTGGGTTCTATTTTGTATAGAGTTTGATAAGGAGATTGATGTTTGAGGGTAGGAATTGGCAGCCTATTTATGAGATATGTAGCGTATGGAAGGAGTGCCACCATAATTTTAAGGGCAATTGAGCCTGAGCCAACAATGTCAAGCCTGTCTCAGTTAAGTGTATGTGCTTTCTCTCTATTCTGCCATTTTTTACTGAAGTATAGCAGCATGGATGTCTAAATTCTATTCCTTCTTGTGTTAATAGGTTAGAAAAGACTTTGTATTCTCCTCCCTAATCAGCCTGCAAGATTTTAATCTTGTGGTTCAGTTTGTTTTCAACAAGGTTTTTAAAATGGCAAAATACTTTCAAGGCTTCTGATTTTAGCTTTAGGGGGCAAATCCAAGTAAATCTGCTGAAATCATCAAAGAAAGTTATGTAATATTTGAACCCTGAAGTTGATAGTATTGGTGCAGGTTCTCAGATATCAGTGTGAACTAATTCTAGGGGTGTTTTGGCGTGTGATAAGGATAGAGAGAAAGGTAACATATGAGACAAGTTGACATGCATTGCAAAATGAATTGATGTCATTTTCCTTAGCTTTCAGATTACAGACCTTGAACACTTGAATCATTACTTGCTTGGAAGGGTGACCAAGTCTATTGTGCCATACATCAATACTTAAGACTCTTGACTTGAAATAACAGGGGATTTAACTAGAGACTCTTGACTAGGATTAACTAAAGACTCTTGATTACTGGGAAATGAAGAAACGTTGTAGCAAAATTTATTTGAAAAGCTTGATTGATGAGGGAGTTGACTGATGCTTTGATGAGGAAAATCCAGCTGATACAGCCCATCCTTAAGCCTCCCTTGTAGCATCACCTCCTTCGTTGACAGATCCTTAACAAAACAACAATTAGAGTTAAATTCCATGAAAACTTGATTGTCTGAAGTCAATTGAGATACACTAATAAGATTTTTCTTTATTTCAGGTAGCAATTTATTTAGCACCAGAGTTTTGTCATTTAGAGCAGGGATATGTGAGCTACCAAAGTGTGAAATTACTTCCATTTCCCACCATGACCTTTTCCTTACCATTGTAGTCACTTGTTGAGGCTAAGTTTCCTTTATTAGAGGTGATATGGTTGCTGGCCCCTATGTCTGAAAACCATGCTGGATCACTTACTGTGTCGGCTGTGGCTAGGAGAGCAGTAGGTGATGAGTTGTAGTTGATCCTCTAATTTGGTGAAGTGCCAGTGTACCTTTCATCGTATCTATAATTGCAGATGTTTGCCTTGTGGCCAATTTTACCACATACTTGACAAACTGGCCTATCACCTCCAAAGGTATTGTCTCCTCTTCTTCCACTCCTATAATGGTTGAAGTTTGTGAATCTTTCCCCCATGTTTTGCCTACTGGATCTAAATTGACGATGGCCATAGCCTAACCTTTGTGAGATGTTTGCAGAATTTTGATCAAGGCTTATCCCTGCCATTTCATTTTTTATTGAGCTGAGATGTTCCAGTCGACTCTCATAAGTCATTAATGTGGATTGAAGTTCACCCCAGGAGATGTGTTCTCTGCTATTCAATTGGACAACTATTGGTGTATAGTGTCTAGACCAGCTAGGACTTGGGTTATCAAATCAGTGTAAATGATAACTTTTCCAACAATTTCCAAATTATCAGCAAGTTGTTTTACCTTATTCAGATACTGATCTATGCTCAAATTCCCTTTTCTTGATTTCTGAAGTTCACCTATAAGGAAGGTGATTCTTGATCTGTTTTGGACCCCATAGCTTTCTTCAATGGCAATCCACAATTCATTTGAGTTTACTGCTCTCATTACCCTCATTGCAATATCTGGAGTCATGGAGGAGTATAGCCATCCCATCAACAGTTGATCTGTTGACATCCATTTGCTAAATTCTAGATTCTTCACCATTTCCACACTTGTTCCATCTTTACCAGTGACCCGAGTTTCCAATAAACTCTTGAGGACACACCTTTGTCCCAAGAATATACTCTTCCAGATTATATCCTCAAATGATTGGGAGGATCATATTCTTCCATAGCAGGTAATTATTCTCTTCCAGCTTCACAGAAACGGTTTGAGTCAAATTTACACCAAAAGGTGAGAGGTGGTTGTTTCCAAGTGCTGGTGCAGCAGTGCTACTAGAGATAGAAGCTGGTGCTATTGTAGGATCAGTGTTTTAAGGGGTATTGTTGGCGTTTGCCATGGTTTACTCTGATACCAAGTTAAATTCTATAGCTTAGCAAAGGATAGTGATGAACTGTATGTTGTATTGATAGAAATTATTGAATTTATAGTACATTGCATTGTTACAAGAATGATCTAGAAGAAAAGGTTGTTAGATAGTTCCTTAATTTATGGATCATGTTGGAATCTTTATACAACATAATTGTGATCCAAAACCAGCTAGGAAGAGACGGTTGTGACGGCATGAAAGGAGGATTGAATCTTCAATGACCTGGACCAACATTGGAGTTGAAGTGGCTGCTGATGTTAACTCTCAACATGGTGCAGGTTTTTGTTATTTTTTAGGTTTTATGATTTCTTAAACCTCTGATCTTTTGTGTAATTACGTTGGGGTATCGTTGGTCATGTTATAATTGCTAATATGTGATATTTTGATGTAAAGACTTGAAGAAATGACAATGGACAAAAATTGGATAGATGTTGACTGTTGAATATTAAATCCATAAATTTGGGTAATATCTTGAGAAAAACTTGTATTTATCTCTATCATGTTTTTATACAAGTCTCCATCTGATAAATTGATCAAACTTCATTTCCAAGAACACATTACAATGGAACAACAAATATTATCAACTTATCCATCATTCATTTATATATGTTCATATATGAAGCTATTTAGAAAATCTTTCAAGGGAGGCTAGGAGTCAAAGGTGTTAGATGATTTTTTGATGGGTCAGCACCTGGCGCATGAGCTATGAGATGTTAATTCAATAAAACTTAATGACAATGACCATCAGGCATCAAGTTTTTGTGTCTGTTAAGGGACCAGTTTTGCTTCAGTAGCTAATTCCTATGATTTTGATAAGGCTCGGGCAAGTTTAAATTTATACACATATAATATAAGTATGGCATAAATTCGGGAACTATTGAATTTGCACAAGGGTGTGAAAAGCCTTGTGAAATTCAAATGGACAGCAACTAAACATCAAAATCTGAAAATGTCCAAGTTGATATTCTACATTTTTTAAACATCTCCATGTTGTTATTGAACTCTTAATGCCCACGGACCCGCTTTGTCTAGGCCCTATGGTCATAGGACTACAGTTATTGGAGGGAATGATGCAAATCAGAAAGCACATTTGAGGCGTAAACGAAATTAATATCAATTACAATAGAGTTTCTCATTATTGCATTTTACTCATTTTGGTAAATTGATTTTGTAAAAGGAAGGTCGTAATTCCCTTAGTAGTCATGATTTCCTTATTAGTCGTGTTTTTAACCTATATAAAAAGGTCTATTGATTGCAAGAGAACACACTTGAATATTGAATAAAACTACAATCTTCCTCTCATATCTGTCCTTCTACTTTCTTCTATTTCTTATTATTCTTGTTGTTGCAATCGACATCAATTTGGTATCAGAGCAAACTCGTTTTCCTTTAACTTGCACATTTTTTTTTTCAAATCCAAATTCATCAATCATTTCCATCAAATCCATACACACCTTCCACCGTCCATCTCCCATCCAATCACCTTCATACACAATCATCAACCCTTGGAACAACAAAGACAAAAAGAAATTGTATTACAGAAGTAGTTCTTTGTTTTTACATTAGTTAAACAAAAAAAAGGGGGGGCAGCAATACTTCATCTGTTGGTTTAGTTGCTGTTTTCGTTTCATTGAGAAAAAGAAGAAAAGAAATAGAAAAAAAAAAACGCAGCTCGTTTCTCTGATTTGATAGCTATTTCAAATTCATAGTTTTATAGCCAAAAAAAGAAAGAAAAAAAACTGTTGTCGCGATAGAGTTCATGTTGCTGCTGCTCAATTTGTGGATGTTCCAAGGTTGTAACCCTTAGCCATAAACAACCTAACCCATTACTATTCCAAGCCCACGTAGACAATCCACTTTACCAAATCATAACCTAAATACCCGCCCCAAAAAGCCTAAATAACTAGCCTACACAGTTGTGGGCCCATATTATTACCTACAAACCCATACACCCAGGCCCAATACAAACACTAATAACTAGGCCTAAAATCATTGGGCAACTTACAAAAATACCCTTAAAATTAAGGGTCTTTTGAAAAATCATATGAAACATATTTTGGAAGTAAAAAGTATCGTGTAAAATCAATTGTCACTTTTTTTAATAAAAAAAGTGACACAGTAAAAAAAAGTGACCCACTGTAACTTTTTAAAGTTAAGTGTCACTTTTTCATTAAAAAATGACATACAATGTCACTTTTATTAAAATTGATTTCTGTCACTAAAAAAAGTGATAGAAATCAAGAAAGTGACTGAAAAAAGTGATAAAACACTAAAAAAAAGTAACAAATTTTAAAAAAGTGTCGAATTCAAAAAAGTGGCATAAATTAAAAGAAGTTATACAGATTAAAAAGTGACAGATAATAAAAAAAAAAAAGTAAAGCACTCAAAAAGTGACAAAAATTTTAAAAAAAATGACAAAATAAAATTAAAAAAAAAAGTGACAAAAATAATATGATGGTGATTTTCTCTCACTCAAATTAATTGCATTTGCATTATAAACATTAGAATAGAAGGAGAGGATATATACTTCAAACTGAATGAAAAGCACTCAGGGCATGTTTGGTAAAGCACTAGTGGATTGGACACAAGATCATATAAAATTTTAACTTCTTTTACTTCTACCCAGTAATGTTTCATCAATCGCACCAAACACCTAATAAAAGTTACATTTATTACCGCTAAAATCTGAACCTTTTGTCACATTGTCTAAGGTCATGAGAATTGCCACTATGCTTCATCCACTACCACCCCAACAATAACCACAACTCCAACGATGCCCACAACTCCAATAACACCACCCAGATACCAATCAACTTCAGCCTCATAACTCCATTAATAGAGGCAGTAAATTAATACATTTATAATTGTTATTACAGCACAACTTCGAAGACATGTCAATCCTTACATGCCTAGGGATGGAACTGGCTCTGTTACAGAACCAACAGGTGGTTTGACACCAATAGGCACCCCAAGTTCAGCAAAGACAACATCATACAGGCTACTATTGCTCATTACCACTGCGCCATATTTGCCATCAAAGAAGAATCCAAAATAAAAAAGAGGAAAAGTAAGGATCACATTAACATTTGATAAAGCAACTTACACATCCATACAAACACTTCACATAGATGTCACTACTAGTTATATGATATAATCAGTAAACTTCAATGTGGAAAAAAAAACAATGACAGTTCAATAGAATCAATACAAAACCGGTTTGATACTCATAACACATAAACCTTAGATAATAACAACTAAATTTATTCTACTTTTGCAGCTAAATAGTGAAGAATGTTGGCTACTTTGGATTTATAAGTTGTTGAAGAAATTCTCTCTTCTTTGAAGATGGATCATCATCAACATCTCATTTCATCTTCAAATCACTTTATCTAACCATTGTAGAAATATGAGTAAGATTTCGGAGTGAAGAAGTTGAAATTAGAATTCTGAGGTTTTGATTTCGGATCAAAACAGCGAGGGTTTCTGCTATTTGTGATTTGGGGTTCTGCTATTTGGAGAAGACGGAAAAAGGACAGGTACACATATGAAATTGAACATTCGGATCCAAATAGATTAGGGCTTATACTATTGCGATTCAAAATTGTTCGTGGCTTCCATAAATAAAATAATGAGAAGACAAAGACGAACTTTATCCGATGAAAGCAGTGGACATGGACGAAGATGAACGAGATGAAAATTGTGAGAGGAGAGCAAGAGTGGGTTTGTACTGAAGAAGCTTGGGTTTTAGGTTTAGAACGTATTAATTACGGGTTGAGTGGTTTAATTAGTTTTGAAAAGGTACTATTCAAATTAGTTAGTTTAAGAGGGCATTGGGCCTAATTTCCCCAAAATCATTCCTCTCCTTCACAGCCCATCCCTAGCCAAGCCCAAAATCATTTTTCCCCTTTACAGACCACCCTACTATGCCACCATCACTTTGTCCAACCCATTTACGCAACAACAACCGCATTCGACCGCCACTAACTCCTCAACCACCTATTCTCGCAGACTACAACACCATCAACCAAATTACCCACCGTCGAATATAGCTTCTTTCGCCTCCACTGCCACACCTCCAGTCGCTAACCACTCAATCGCCGACAATTTCTATGCATCTGCTATTTGTGATTTGGGGTTTCTGCTATTTGGAGAAGACGGAAAAAGGACAGGTACACATATGAAATTGAACATTCGGATCCAAATAGATTAGGACTTATACTATTGCGATTCAAAATTGTTCGTGGCTTCCATGAATAAAATAATGAGAGGACAGAGACGAACTTTATCCGATGAAAGCGGTGGACATGGACGAAGATGAACGAGATGAAAATTGTGAGAGGAGAGCAGGAGTGGGTTTGTACTGAAGAAGCTTGGGTTTTAGGTTTAGAACGTATTAATTACGGGTTGAGTGGTTTAATTAGTTTTGAAAAGGTACTATTCAAATTAGTTAGTTTAAGAGAGCATTGGGCCTAATTTCCCCAAAATCATTCCTCTCCTTCACAGCCCATCCCTAGCTAAGCCCAAAATCATTTTTCCCCTTTACAGTCCACCCTACTATGCCACCGTCCCGATCACTTTGTCCAACCCATTTACGCAACAACAACCGCATTCGACCGCCACTAACTTCTCAACCACCTATTCTCGCAGACTACAACACCATCAACCAAATTACCCACCGTCGAATATAGCTTCTTTCGCCTCCACTGCCACACCTCCAGTCGCTAACCACTCAATCGCCGACAATTTCTATGCATCACCATGACATCCATCTCAAGGTGCGTTGGCAATTTCCTACCACAATTCTGCCAACAGTCGCAACCACCGCTTGTGCCGCCAACTGCTCTCACTTGTGGAGTTTTTGTGTCGATATCTACTATAAATTTATGCCTCGGTGTTATCTTGAATCAGGGTGTTATGTTTGAGTCTCTGTGTCGACCTTAGTTTCATTTATGAGCATTAGTTAACGGCCTATTGTAATAGATTAGTTATTATAGTATATTATTTGAAAAAAAAAAAAAAAAAGTCTTTACAACAGCAGGTCTTTTTTCCCAGTTCTTACTTTATTTGTTCTTAAAAAAAGGAATACTCCTCAGCGACCACTATTGATGAGAACCGCGTAGCAACGATCACTACACAATCCCATAAAAGATTAACGATACCAAGAAAGCCCAAAGAATAATCCGATTTAGAGTTTGAATCAAGAATATTTGAACCAAGCAACCAAATAAAACGGAATTTGAATGACCTATGCTCTTGTTGGTGAGTGAATAAGCGCTCAAGTGATCCACACTCAATGTTGAACGCCACAAGATTTAACTTGATAAGTTCGCAAAATTCTAAGAAGAACAAGATTTGAAAGAAAAATAGCCCCTTGATTCATTCTCAATAATGTTGTCTCATACAATGAAAAGAATAAAATCTATTTATATGAAAACTCTAAAAACCTAGTTAAGACGTAAATAAATTCCTAAAACATTACAAAGATATCAAATATAGTTTTTTAATGGAATTTGGAAACTTTCGCAGAAAAATAAAAATTTCACCTCGAAAATGTATTATGCGGTCGCATAGTTCATCTTTCAGCCTTCAATTTTGTCTCGGGAGATAGGTATGCGGTCGCATTCATTTTACACTATGCGACCACATAGTGTTAAAAATGAAATCCCTTTTTTTCTTACGCAGAATTTCGTGACGATTTCAGATTGTACTCATGGGCGAAAATTCGACATCCGAGCTAAAAGTTATGCACATTTTCATCCACGTTGCTCGTTTGCTGCTTGAACTGAGTTGATCCATTTGGTTTTTTCTTCCGAGCCCAACGCGAAACTTGTTCCTTGACTTGACACTTCGTCCACCATACTTTGAGCAAGCAATCTCATTGCCTCTTTTACCCGCTTTGCCCTCGAACGTGTCATCGGGCCTCCTTCGATAATCAACGGATCTCGTCCTGGGCTGGGCTTCGTGGGGCTCGACTCCTGGATCATATCAACAGTCTTCTACTTTGCTCTACTGTCGCTTCTCCAAATTGAAGTCTGCACAACAAATCGCTGTCCAGGTCCATCTCTTGTTGTAGTTTCATCATGTCGAACTACCACCACTCCATTAGACGCCTCACTCCAGCATAGAGGTGGCAATGCCAACACGAGCTCGGCTCGTGCTCACACGAGCCGAGCTCGTGGCTCGTTACCCACGATCCGAGCTTCGGCTCGGCTCATGGGCGTTTGGGCGAGCTCGGCTCGTGCCCGAGCTCACCCAAAACGAACCGAGCGGTGAGCCGAGCCGAGCGCTCAGCTCGTCGCTTCATTATTATTTTTTTCACACTACTAAACTAGTTTAATTGTAAAAGATATATATATATATATATATACACACATTTTTTGATTAATTT
>CAIGRF010272552.1:83670-97982 GCA_903798235.1 Fraxinus ornus
AAGTAGTAGAATGCGTGGCCCTATTAGATGCATATTCAATGAATGGTAAACAATCCTCCCAACTCTTTAAGTTTTTATTTACTATGGTACGTAACAATTACATCATAGTCCCATTAACTACCTTAGTTTGTCCATCAGTTTGTGAGTGATAAGTTGTAGAGAATAATAACTTGTTTCCTAACTTATTCCACAAAATCCTCCAAAAGTGACTAAAGAATTAACATCCCTAGTCGATACATTTCTTCTAGGAATCCCATGTAAACGCACTACTTCCTTAAAGAATGAGTCCACAATATTGGTGACTTCATCAGTTTTATGATCACAAATATAGAATCTGTTTATTTCTTAGTCCTAGGTAAACCCAACACAAAATCCATAAACACATCAACCCAAAGTTCACTAGGAACATGTAATGGCGTATATAAACCCTGAGGTAAAAACCTTATATTTAGTCTTTTTACAAGTAATGCATCTACTACAAATCCGTTCAACATCAACTTTCATTTTATGCCAATAAAAATATTCATCAGCATCTCTAAGGTCTTCTTAACCCAAAATGACCTATTAGACTTCCACTATGTGCTTCATGTACTAATAATTCTCTCATTGAACATTTTGGAACACATAACTTATTTTCCTGAAATAAATACCTATCATGCCTAAAGAATCTATCCATAGCATCCTTATCACATGATTGTTTATATTAGAAAAATCTGGATCATTAACATACATGTCTTTAACATATTCAAATCCTATCAATTTTGCACCTAAAGAGGTTAGAAGTACATACCTCCTTGACAAAACATCCGCTATCACATTTTGTTTACCTTGTTTGTACCGAATAACATAAGGAAATGTCTTGAGAAACTCTATCCACCTTGCATGTCTCTTGTTTAGCTTATCTTGACCCCTTAAATGCTTCAAAGACTCATGGTCGATGTGAATTAAGAACTCCTTTAGCCATAGATAATGCTGTCATGTTTCCAAAGCTCGAATGAGTGCATACTTCTTCTTGTTATATGTAGGATAGTTGAGAACTGCTCCACTTAGTTTTTCACTGAAGTAGGCTATTGGTCTTTTATCCCGCATCAAAACAACTCCAATACCTATACATGAGGTATTACATTCAATCTCAAAAGTATTGTTAAAGTTGGGTAATGATAAAATCGGTGCGGTGCACAATCTATCCTTAATAGTGTTAAAAACATGTTTTTGTTTGACAGCCCAATGAAATCCTACACTTTTCTTTACAATCTCCATGAGTGGTGTGCTAAAGTCTTTAACAAAAAGCATATAAAAATTAGCTAACCCATGAAAGCTTCTTACCTTAGTTATGCTTTTGAGTCGGCCACTCCTTGATGGCTTTGATTTTCTCCTCATCCAGTTCAATACCCTTTACATTAACGAGATAATAAAGAAAAACAACTTTTTTCATGCAAAATATGCACTTTTTAAAGTTAGCATAAATTTGTTCTTGCCTTAAGACCACAAGCTCACATTTTAAATGTCATATATGTTCATTTAGATCATTACTATATACTAAGATGTCATTAAAGTAAACTACTATAAATTTATCTATGAATGCACGTAAAACATGATTCATTATCCTCATAAATGTACTAGGTGCATTAGTAAAAGTCCAAATGACATGACTAACCACTCATACGACCCATATTTAGTTTTAAAAACGGTTTTTCATTCATCTCCTTCACTCATCCTAATCTGATGATAAACCACTTTTAAGATCATTTTCACTAAATGTACATGATCCATGTAATTATTTAACATATCATCTTTGGAACATGATGATAATACTCAACCCACATCCTCCAGGGTCCATCTTTCTTTGGCACAAGCAGCACGGTTGGCACGTGGACTCATACTTTCCCTCACATACCGTTTGCTCATCAATTCTTCCACTTGCCTTTGAAGTTTCTTAGTCTCCTTGGGAGGGATTACTCCGATAAGCCGGCCTGTTTGGAATGACAGCTCCAATACAAAATCAATTTGATATTCAATGCCTCGAATGGGTGTTAGCCCACTAGGCATGTCCTCTGGGAACACGTCTTTGAATTCCTGTAACAAAGAAGTAGCTAAAATAGGGAGGGGTGTTTTAGATTACACAAAATTAAGGAATGATTCCTTATAAACCAATAAGATCGTAGGATGGTTCTCAACTACTATCTTCTTCAATTTACTCCCCTTTGCAAATGGATTCACTTTCGACTTTTCTCACTTTTTTTTCTCACAATTTGCCACCACACTATTTTCTCTCTTACTTTCTTGTTGTGAAAGATCAATTTTACTCCCTTTTTTCTCTCAATCATATTTCTTCTTCACTTTTCAATTTGATTTGAACTTCATACACTTGTTGTGGTATCAACGACGCAAGAGGAATAGGTTTCCCATCCTTAGTAAAACTGTACCTATTTTTGTACCTATCATGAATTACCTTCCTATCATATTGTCATGGTCTTCCCAATAAGATATGCCCGGCATGTTAGGCACTACATCATGTATCACTTCGTCATGATACCTCCCAATTGAGAAACTCATCAACACTCTCATATTCACTTTAACCTCTCCACATTCATTCAACAATTGCAATTTGTAAGGTTTAGGATATTTTAGCATAGTTAATCCCAATTTTTCAATAAGTGTAGTGCTAGCCACATTGGTACAATTACCCCATCAATAATCATACTACATACTTTATTGTTGACATGACATCTCGTATAAAATATGTTCTCCCTTTGTTGCTCCAAGTCATCGACTTTGATTTGAGTACTAATAGTTTGTCGTGTAACCAATAGCTCTCCCACTGCATACTCCACTTTCTCACCATCACTAGCATCTTCCAATTTCGGCATGTTATCATATTCACACTCACTATCACTCACTACTTCTCTATTGTCTCGCAAAACATCGCCCTTTTATTGGGACATTGAGAAGCAATGATTCCAGTTTCCAAGCACTTAAAATATTTGATATCCCGATTCCTAGAAGGTTGGGAATCCATCTTGTGTGTAGCTTTAATAGCAACTTTCTCTTTTCCTTCGGTAGCTCAGTCCTACTTTTTGAAACAATCCCATCACCTTTATTGTTATCCCACTTCGGTTTCCAAAAAGAGTTAGAACTCAAAGAACCCGATGAATATCTAGTTGTCCCATTCCTTTTCAATTGTCTTTCCACCTTCATAACTACATGTTGCATGTCTTCCAACTTCACATAATGTTGCAACTCTACCACATTAATTATTTCCCCATTCAAACCATTTAAAAACTGGGCCATGGAGGCCTTCATATCCTCCTCAACATTCGCTATAATCATAGCAATATCCATCTCTTTGTGATAATTGTCTACACTCTTAGAACCTTGGTACAGACTTTGCAATTTTTGATGAAGTGCCCTATAATAATGATTAGGCATGATCATCTTTCTTATGATAGTCTTCAATTTTTACCATGTATTAATAAGCCTCTGACGGTTCGTCATCCTAGATGTTACTAATTGATCCCACCGAATAATAGCATAATCGGTAAATTCAAGTATTGTAATCTTTACCTTCTTTTCCTCCGAGTAGTTGTGACAATCAAATATCAATTCTACTTTCTTTTCCCAATCTAAGTATGCCTCCTGATCACTCCTTCCCTTGAATGAAGGAATTGTTATTTTAATATTGCCCATACTTCTATCAACACCATCTCCAACAAGATCTATCATTCCTTTCATGCCTATCTCCTCTATCCTTTATTCTTCCTAATTCGATATCCACCAATGCATCCTTATTAATGCCACTATTCGCTTCACATTCACCAGCAAAATCCGCTCTACAATCCCGCCTTCCTTGCCTCCTTGCATTAGGAATTTCTCTAAATTGTTCCTTATGTAAATTAAGAAGCAATGTGTGCCTATCCAATCTGTCTCTCACATCCTCAAGCAACCTTTCGAATCGTCGTATCACCTCATCCGACATGTTGACTTGATTATTATTCGTGCTTAAAGTAGAATCGTTTCTATTTGATATCCTAAATCAAATTTAATATTTGCCTCACGTGTATATGCTCTTGTATTACTCAAATTGGCTTTTCCCTCTATTAGTCTCACCACTCTTGCCCTTTTTCGCTCAATGCTTTTTTACAAATGCTTAAAAAAACTAATTCGATTTCAATCAAAATTTAATCATTGTAGAGTTTCAAACAAAAAAATTGAGTAAGAAAAATTGACTCTAGAATGAATTAAAGGGTAGAAATTGGCAATTTGAATGGAACACTAAGGAAATATTTAAGGTGTTTTCTTGAATTTGAATTGGATACTTTTGGATTTGGAATTTTTTTTTACTTAAAAAATGAAATTGTATGCTGCTGGCAATTTTTTACGAATTTTTCGATTTTTTTGCTCGGAAATTCAACTAGATTTCTGCAAAAGAAATAGAAACTGATTTGGATGCTAGAGTAGCACACAGACAAGTTTGAATTTTTTCGGTATTTATGGATTTGAGACTAAAAAATGAAAAACAAAAAAAACTCAAAAAAAGAAAAAAAAATGATATAACCTTGATTTTTGGAGCCTTGATATTAATCTACATAGCAGTATTATTTACGAAACCCACACAAGATTGATTCAACCCCAAGAAAGCCAAGAAGCAATGTTTAAACTTGATTCAAAAATATTGAACCAAGGAACTAACACAATCGCCGACAATATGCTGGTCCCGTATTTACAAGACTCGAGAATTTCACTCGGTTTGTTTGAATGCTGCAAGAAATAATCTTGATAAGTTTAGAATTAATTGGATGAAGAACAAGTGTAGAAAACGTCCAAGTATGGAAGAATATCATAGATTGAAATTATGATTAATTAGAAAACTTGTATTTTAGGATAATTGGCAGTTTATTTGTTTTCCTTATTAAGCATAATATTTTTCCTTTTTTCTACCAACCTTGTATTATAAATTGATTGTATTATTGTTGAAATTATTATCAATATATCAATATTAATTCTAAGTGTGTCTTCATGGTATCATAGCTAGGTTTCCTAACCTAGCAGACTAATGGTGGAATTCCCACCCACCAACCAAGAATTCACCACGTCTGAAACTTCCCAATTCGAAGCAAGGTTAATTCCTCATTCGGCTCAAATGGAATCGAAAACTCCTTCCAACTCACGTTAGAAAAACTGAATGGTAGGAACTTTCGAGAATGGGCACAATCTATAAAATTAGTGATCGATGGAAAAGGGAAATTAGGATACCCGATTGGGAATACGAAGAAGCCAATCGATGCAAAACTCCCGTCAAGATGGAATTCTGAAAATTCCATGGTAACAACATGGCTTGTATGAAACCTTTCATTGGAAAAACATCTTTTCCTCCCCACTGCAAAAGATGTCTGGGAGGCTGTGAAAGAAACATACACCGTCCATTGGAAAAATATCTCTTCCTCCCCAATGTAAAAGATGTCTGGGAGGCTATGAAAGAAACATACTCCGATTTTGAAGATTCTTTGCATATCTTCGAGATAAAGACTCAGTTATGGCAGACGAAGCATGACACCAGGGATGTTACCGACTATTACATGGAGATGATCTCCTTGTGACAGGATTTGGACCTTAGCAGAGACAAAGATTGGAAGTGCCTTGAAGATACTGCTTTGTTTAAGAAGCAGGAGAACGAGAGAGTATATGAGTTCCTTGCAGGTCTGAATCAGGAACTCGACGATGTCAGAAGTCGGATATTGGGTCGGCGACCACTGCCCTCCACTTGCGAAGTGTTCTCTAAGGTTCAACGTGAAGAGGCGCGCCGGGCTTAAGAGGAGGAAATTTGGGCCCATCATTAAAAGGCAGTAGTGATGGATCCAACCTAAAATTGGAGGGACGACCCAAATGTGAACACTATCGTAGGTTGAGACATAAAGAAGACGTTGGGAAATTCATGGAAAACCCACGGATTGGAAATCAAGAAAAAATACTAGGAGCCGGAGGTATCAAGCCGAAACAAGTAACCAAAGTTCTAGTGGTACTTTCAATTCGAAACAAATGGAGTAGCTTTACCAAATGTTCTCAAACCTTCAAAAATCTGGTCAACAATCTCCTAAAAGTCATTCTAGTTCTCTTGCTCACAAAAGTAACTTTCTTAGAGCCTTAAGCACCTAACGATCTAAAACCACCTAGATTATTGATTCCGGTGCATCTGATCACATGACGGACTCATAGCACCTATTCTCTTCATGCACTACCTGTGCGGGAAACATTAAAGTAAAAATTGCAGATGGATCACTCTCATCTGTGGCAGGAAAAGGGAGTATTCGAATTTCTGAGTCCATGACACTGCAATCTGTACTTCATGTCCCGAATTTGTCTTGTAATTTGCTATCTGTCAGTCAATTGACCAAAAGTTCTAATTGTTCTGCTAATTTCTTTCCATCTTACTTTATCTTTCAGGACCTTTCATCGAGAAGACGATTGACAGTGCTAAGGAGTTTGAGAGACTATACTATTTTGATGAAGCTGATATTAGTAAATCAGGTGACCTTTTAGGCTATAATTCTGCATCTATCTCTAAGAATAGTGAACTTTTGTTATGGTACGATAGATTGGGTGCTTGAAATACTTGAAACATGTATTACCTTCCATTTTCATTAATAAAACTTTTATTGAGATTCAATGTGAAAGTTGTGAATTTGCAAAACATAAGCGTACATCCTTTCCAACCTCCACATACAAAACCATCTAAAATCTTTTGCCATGATTTATAAGGTCCTTCCCGCTACCCTAACCATACCTAAACGAAATGGTTTATCACATTTGTAGACGACCACACTCGGGTATGTTGGGTTTATCTCCTAAAAGAAAAAACGGATGTCCGCTCTGTCTTCATAAATTTTCACTCTATGATTTAAACTCAATTTCAAACACCACTTCAAATTGTGCGCACCGACAATGGCACAAAATACTTCAACACTACATTACAAAACTATCGAAAAAACATGGGATAGTCTACCAAAGCTCATGTGTTTACTCTCCCCAACAAAATGAGATTGCTGAACGAAAAAATAGACACCTACTCGAAGTTGCACGTGTTCTCATGTTCACTACAAATATGCCAAAAGCTTTTTGGGGGATGCCATCCTAACTGCATATCTCATCAATCAAATGCCTAGCAGAACTTTCTCTTTTGACTCACCCATATAAAGACTCCAAAACCGCTTCCTAGCTTCCTACCTCGCTTCCAATCTACCTCTCAAGGTATTTTGGAAGTACTATTTTTGTACATATCCACTTCCATCTGCGAAATAAACTTGAACCACGTGCAATCAAATGTTTGTTCCTTGGATACTCATCTACACAAAAAAGCTACAATATGTCATCCTCAACATAACTTTCCTTTGAGAACACACATTACTACAACAAACCTCATCTTCAGAGGGGAGTATATAAGTGAAGATGATCGGTTCTCAAATCGTGAATTCTTTAGTGTTGACCTTTCCCTATCTGAACTAGTGCAATACAGAACATGTCAATATACCTTCTAATGTGCCATATAAAGAGGAAACTTGAATTCGGGGGGGGGGATGGGGATGTCGAAAAACATAGTGACAAAGAGGTATTGGTTTACTCAAGGGAGCCAAAATCAAAGTATAAGGAAACTCTTACATCTAAGGCACCAAGAGAGTCGAAACTGGTGATACGACCTGAGGAGAATCCATCCAATGAATCTCCGGATTTGAATCTACCCATTGCTATCGAAAAACAAACTCGGTCATGTACTCTCCATCCTATCTCAAAATTCATATATAATAATACTCTATCTACAAAGTTCCATACTTTTACTGCTAACCTTGATAAAACAAAAATCTCACTGAATATTCAGAAGGCCTTGAAATCACCCAAATGGAAAGAAGCAATAACGGAGGAAATGAATGATTTGGAGAAAAATGAAACTTAGACCTATCGAAAGGAAAGAAACCTGTAGGTTGCAAATGAGTCTTTTAACATAAAGTATGAAGCAGATGGGATAGTAGAACGCTATAAAACACGTCTAGTTGTCAAAGGATACACTCAAACCTATGACATCGACTATACTAAAACATTCGCACCCATGGCAAAACTTAATACAGTTTAAGTTCTCTTGTCGTTAGCAGTAAATTTAGACGGGCCACTTCAACAACTAGACATTGGGACAAAGACTATCCTAATTGTATACGCGGATGATATAATCCTAACAAGGGATAACATAACTGAAATGGAAAGAGTAGAGGTGTTTAGCCGCTGAATTTGAGGTAAAGACCTAGGACAAATGCGATACTTTTTAAAGATGGAGGTTGCAAGATCAAAGAAGGGTGTTAGTGTTTCCCAAAGGAAATACATTCTCGATCTTTTAATCGAAACCGGCATGCTGGGATGCAAACTAAGTGACATACCTATTGAGGCTGGAAAATTGTCAAAGGACACGGGGAACTCAGTAGAAATAATTAGATATCAAAAACTGGTTGGGAAGTTAATCTATCTCTCGCACACTAGACCTCACATAGCTTTTGCAATAAGCATGATAACCTAACATATGCATTCTCCCAAAGAGACTCACTTGGAGGCAATATATAAAATCATCGGATATCTAAAAGGCACTATTAGGAAATGACCGTTCTTCGAGAAAAATAAATAGAAAGGAGTAGAAATATTCACTAATGCAGATTGGGCTGGATCAACAGAAGATAGGAGGTCGACTTCAGGCTACTGTACCTTTGTATGGGGAACTTTGTTAATTTGGAGANGAAGCTGAATTTAGAGCAGTTGCACAAGGAATATGTGAAGGTTTATGGATAAAGAAATTGTTGGAAGAACTGAAAGTTAGAATGAAATTTCCAATCAAACTATATTGTGACAACAAAGCAACGATTAACATTTCTCTTAATCAAGTGTAGCATTGTAGAACCAAACATGTGGAAGTTTAAAGACACTATCAAGGAAAAAGTGGATGAAGGAATTATTTGCATGACATATATTCCAACAAAAGAGCACACGGCAGATATCTTCACCAAAAGGTTATCCAGACAAATGTTTGATGACTTTATCAGCAAGTTGAACATGGTCAACATCCATAGGTCAACATGAGGGGGATTGTAGAAAACGTCCAAGTATGGAAGAATGATGGAAATTATGATATTTGTTTTCCTTATTAGACATAATATTTTTCCTTTCTTCCAACCTTGTATTATAAATTGATTGTATTATTGTTGAAATTATTATCAATATTCATTCTAAGCGTGTCTTCAACAAGAAGAAAGCAATAATACATTGCAATTAATCTCTCAATAATTCTGTATTATACAATGAAAATAATAATCATATTTATATTGAATCCATAAAACTCTAGTAAAAATGGAATTAAATTCTAAAAATAACAAAAGATATCACAAAATAGAGTTTTAACTTAAATAGAAGATTGCGCGAAATTTTAAAAATTCGTGACCGTAAATATACTATGTGGCCGCATAGTGTAAATCTATGCGGTCGCATAGGCCCTCTGAATTCCTCCACTGTGTGTTCGGTAAAGGGGCATGCGATCTGAATCAAGTTGCTACTTCGTTTCATCTCCCATACCTAACATGAAACTTGTCTCTTTGCTTGCCGTGATCAATGTTTCGTCCACCGTGGTTTGAGCGAGTAGTCATATTGTTTCTTTGATTCGCTTCGCTTGCAACCTAGTTGTAGGCCCTTTCTCAATGATCAATGGATCATTGCCTAGATTTGTCCTCGTATCATGGATCATGTCACCTACTTAAAGTATGTCATGCGCTAGAATATGTGAGCGAAATTGTCGAAATAAGCTTATCCAAGAGAATTGTTAGCGTTTGAGGGAGCAAGCGGGGGTTGATCGGCGGTTAGAAGGGGTAGGGTTGAGAGAGGGTAAGAATTTATTCTCTCTTTTTTTCTTACCTTTTATCTATCATTTATAAATATTGGAGCAAGATTTCACTTCGGATACTAAATTAAACTTTAAGCGAGATTTTACTTAGGATCATTTAACTTCAGGTTGGAAAACATGCTTTTATGCAAGACATCTAAAATTATGAACTTAAGGTTTTAAAGGTAAGTTGGCTTCTTAGTCTACAACGTCGTCTTTTTGGTTAGCATATTTAAAAAAAAAAAAAAAAAAATTGGTGGTGGAAGAAGTGACTTAATTAGGAAAAAATTGAAACACAAGGGACTG
Source organism: Fraxinus ornus (assembly GCA_903798235.1). NCBI lineage: Eukaryota > Viridiplantae > Streptophyta > Magnoliopsida > Lamiales > Oleaceae > Fraxinus > Fraxinus ornus. The sequence continues at coordinate 93,881 of CAIGRF010272552.1, forward strand.
AGATGGAAGCAAATATGTTAGATGATCTAAGTGAAACTTAGCTATAAGTTCGGTGACTAGTAGTGTTTTTACCCATTTTTGTAATCATTGGCGTAATTTTGAGATGAATGTTACATTGATAATAGATTGTTTGTAGGAATACCTATTCTTGTTGTGTTAGCTATTATTTTTTATCGAATTCTAATTTGTGTTCAATGTGTGATAATAATTAATGTCGAAATATATGTTTCAATAATATAATATTTTAAATTATTTTACAAATTTTACTTTCTAGTATTATTATCTAATAGTAATGATTTTTTTTTAATTGTAGACATACATGTTTTAATAGATTAATATTTAAAATTAATTTGACAATCTATTATTTGAATTTTTATTTAGTAATACTTTAGAATTGTAGTTATTTGAATTGGTTTTTCTGTATATTACAATTTAGGTTTGGATACAATTTGTAAATTATTAATTAGACAAGATGCTTGAATTATTTTGTTGGTCAGACTTTGAAATCGATAAGTTACTTCTCTGAAGTAACCCATTATACTGTCAAAATAAGTTTTTACTTAAAATGAAGAAAAAGTTACTTTTGATTTGGAAAAAAAAATGTCTAAAATTAAATCAAACCTATAAATTAGTTTGACTTATTTAAAAACTCGTCCAAACAACCAGTCTTCAATTTTCATGTTATATTATGATGTTTTATTAGGTTTTTGAGCATAATATGAAGAGTACTATATTTTCTTATGCTGTGTTTTTTTAGTGTTGTTTTTTCTTTTGTCCCAGCAAGAATCATCCTGCCAGTTACTTTGCACGTAGAGTTTTAAATATTCTATGTTTTAATGAATATCCATACATTCACCACTCATTAAAATTAAAAATAATTTCCAGATAACAGACTGTAATGAACAAAGGTAAAGATGGTAACTTTGAAAGAAAACATAATTGAAATTACCTTGGAAAATGAAAAATCTTTCTATATTTTTTCCCCAGTTTGGAGTCTGTTGGTGTGGAATTACCTTCTCTCAAAGAATCATATTCATTTATGTCTTCAACATTGGTTGTGGCTATCCCTGAAGTTCTGCAGCAGTAAAGACATTTAAAATGACCTGAGGGATTAGATAATATGACTGAATTATACAACACTTAGCTTGACTTCATTTAGCAATTCGTTCATTCTAAACCAAAAAGTTACTTTCCTGTCCTCTGTTAATGTTAAACTTGATGTTCTGGGATATCCAGAATTACGATCTAGATTAAAAACTCCTATGTATTCCTCTTGAATCCATAGAGAATAAGAGAGAAAAAGTATCTTGTAGACGAAAAATGTGGAAACTAAAGACTGATTTACAATAAGAAACATTAGAAACATGTTCAGTCCCCCAAAATGGGTTTTCTTATACTGGAGAAGCTAAGATAAATAAACAATCCAGGAGCTTGGAGTTTATTTTGATCTCCAGCTTTCAACCAATATCCAAGGATACTTGTCCTTTCAACAATTGGCTGAGTTCATAGCATTTGAAACACAGTAATGATGGTTGTATATGCTCATTTTAGAACACATTTAGAAAAATATTTCCTATATGTGATGCAGTGGATAAAACTCATCAAGAAATAATTAAGCTTGTCATAAGTTAGATTGAATTTTAAATGATGCTTGAAGAATGAGAGTAAAGGGATTGGTCGAGCTGCTTTTCCTTCTGCCCAGATGCTAGTAAACACCGTTCAACTTGCACATGTTAAACTATCAGAATTTTTTGTAGAGAGAATTTTTATTTTCTAGTTTTCCATTTTGCTGGTATCTTGAGCTTTAAGGAAGTACTGAAAAGTGAAGTCTTAGTATTAAGGTTTTAAGTATCTTCGAGCTTGCCCTTCCTCAAAAACTAGGTCAGAGATAAGTCTATACAATGAGAGTGGAGAAAAAAAACATCCGCTAACTAACTTATTAATTTTATTGATAATGAGTTTTTTTTTTTAACTGGTATCATGTACTTGTAGGTTATTTTAGAAAGACATTACTATTATTCTTCTTGGACATCAAAAGAGGGCAAAAGAGCATTAAACCTTGGTGAAGGGAAAATGTGATCTAGGAGTTTGATTTATAGTTTCTTTATCGATCTCATTCTCTTCTATTTTGTTAGGCTCGATTGGAAATGTTCCTGTTATGCTTGCTAAACCGCAGACTTTCATGAACGCAAGTGGTGAGTCTGTAAGTTTCCTCAACTACTAGAATTTAGACATACTTTTTATTTATATATCATTCTGCGTTAAGTGGTAAAAGGTTGAGTTATTTGCTCTTGTTGGCAGGTTGGTGCTATTGTTTCATATTATAAGATTCCACTGAACCAAATTCTTGTGGTAAATCATCTATAGTCTTAATTAGCCATTATGTCACTTTCTAAGCACTATAGTTGATGAGTTCATATTTTCAGATTTTTGATGACATGGATCTGCCATTTGCAAAGTTACGATTGTTGCCGAAAGGTGGACACGGGGGACATAATGGGTGAATACTAAGCCACTGAACTGATTTTCTTTTACGCATTCTGAGATGCTGGAAAACATGAAATAACGGAAAATAGACTCTTTGAATTATATCTTGGCTTTTTTAGTGAGCATAGTTAAAGAGTTACTGGAGCATATTTAGAAATGGTAAGAGGGGAGATGAGCAACATTAACTATTTTTCTCCCAGTGCTAAATGCTACTATTCCATTTATTTTCCTTTAGAACGGTTGTTTTTGAAAAAATAAAAATAAATAAATCTTTTCCCCAAATTGTGATGGATTACTGGGTTAAGTGATTGATATTACTCTTGGACTAGTATATCTAATTTGAGCTCGCTCAGGCATAATATGGTTGCTAACTTCTGTGTTCTTTGATTACAATTTTAGTGGTGTTTCCTGAATTGATTATACAGTCTTTTTAATCATTTGCAGGATGAGGAGTATCATAACTCACCTAAAAGGTAGTCGGGATTTTCCACGTTTAAGAATAGGTATTGGGAGGCCTCCAGGAAAAATGGAAGCTGCTAATTTTGTTCTCCGTCCTTTTACAAGAGACGAAAGTGTAGAGGTACGTGACTTTCTTGCATATGTTCCTCCGAAAAGAGAAATTGACTTTTGATCTAGATTCTGATGATGGCACCTTGGCCTTTTTGGCAGTTGGATTTCACGTTTCAAAATGGCTTGGAAGCAGTTCGAGTTCTTGTACACGAGGGTTTTGATAGAAGTGCAACCTTCGTCAATAGTGCTAAAACGTTGGAACATTTTAGTTAGTAATTCTTATTTATCATCCTTTTATCATGGTAATTGGAAAAAAGGATAGCTATTTTACTTTCATTTTAACATGGTGATAATACTCTAGGGAGGATATGAGTGGTCAATTATATCAACTTACGATTCTGTTGCACTGGGTGGAAAGTAGCAAACTTTTAAGATATTTGCTACATTGTATGTCTACATCTTTTGTATTCTTCTGCATCAGAAATTCAATATATACGTCTTTCTTTTTTGTCCTCTCAACAAGAAAAAACTACACTATTCTTTCTGATAATTTGTTGCCTAATTTATGTGAGAAATCGCTGAAAGGGAGGGGAATTGCGATTTGGGATTTGGTTATAAAGAAAACAGAAAACGAGACTTGGTACGTGTTTTGGCAATGAATATGGTAATCTTATTTATTATGTTCGAATCTAAAAAACCTAAAGATAAATCAGTGAGTGAATGGGGAAACCTGAATCCTTGCCTAACCTGCCTTGTCATCAAAGAAGGGTGAAATAACTTTAGCCTATGTTTGGCCCTATTTTTTTCAAAATTAATGTTCAATCAAACTCCCATAAAATAATTTTATTATGTCATTTCAAAAATTTTCCTTATTTTTTAATTACACAATCTCCAACAAAATACTATTTCAAAATGTATTTTGGCCCAAAAATGGGCTCAAATGGGAGCTTTAATCATTTCAAGTTAAAAATGGAGAAATTAGTTGAGATAGACCTATCAAACATAAGATTTGTGTAAATAGACCACTAAAGATACTTCTTTGATAGATAGGCTTTGACCAATGGTTTTTCCAAAAATACCATTTTACATAGAATTTGCAACCAAA
>CAIGRF010272562.1:7953-19079 GCA_903798235.1 Fraxinus ornus
CCCATTTTCCACAATTGCAATCAAATGAACCCTCATTTTTTTCTCTCTTTATTAACAATACATTTTTCAATAAAATGATATTACATATAATCCCATTTTTTCCCCTCTTTTAATCACATATTTTTTTAACCAAAAAAAAAAACAATATTACAACGATTAAAATTATAAATAATAGGGGTCAAACGGGGGCATATGCACGTACACGACACAAAACCATAGACAGAAATTAAAGTTTGGAACGTTTTTCAATATATATTTAATTTATTTAACCATTTAGTTACCATTAATATATATGTACATTTAATAGATTCATTTCACCTGCATGCTTTCATTAATGTATGAATCTCCTATTATTAATTAATTATCATTCACACTTATTTAATTAATATTTATCTTCATTTATACATTTCAGTGTTATTAATTCTAATTACAAATTAATTAGAGTTTTACATTCAAGAATGCATTTCATTACTCATGTCCATTTATGCAAATTAACATCCAATTTTACTTAATTGAAAATTAAATAAATGATTTAACATTAATTTTTACGTATATATTAATTGATATTAATTCTAAATTAATCAACATTCTCACATATTTAAATATTATTTTTATGATATTTATAAAGTATTTCATAATAATGTGTAATGCACGTATCCAATGTTACTAGTTTAGGCATGTTTGTCTCCCATTTTGGGAGAAGAAATTTAGTTTTGAATAGTATCTTTTGGAGAATGTGTAGTTGAAAATTAAAGTAATTTTATTGATTTGTGTGTAGAATATTTTATTGAGTGAATATGCAGTGAAGATTATTTACTGTAACAAATAATGTTTGAGAAAAGAGTTATGCTACTGGGCCAGGCTCAAAGCCAGCCACGTGCACCCCCTGTCACTGGGCTTGACTTTGAGTCTGGCCAAGGGGCTTTGCCCTTGAGAAAATGGATGACAAAGATATGCTAGTTTATTTAATATGAAAAAACTTCTAAGTATAGAACAAAAATAACATAATTTAGCCAGAAATTTGAATTTTATCTCACAGGAGGTGGGCCCCATGGGATGGGTCCCATGTGAGATAAAATATTGCCAAAACTCCCTCCACTCACCCCCTCTATTGTGTGATCTCGATAAGTACAAATTTTTTGATAGAACGGTGATACAAGTACAGAGCCCTGCCAGGTACACACATTGGGGGGGGGGATTTTTTTTGTTTTTAATACCAACCATGCTATGTGTACAACTGAGGTTGACAACCTCGGTTGACAACCCCTCACATGGGGGGGTCCGCTTTTTTATTTTTGGCTTTTTTAAACATGCGGACCCCACATGCATATGAGGGGTTGTCAACCTCGGTTGTACAAATAGATTAATTCTTTTAATACATGGGGTGGGGCCTTGAGTACAGCGAGGGGCCGGTAAGGTCCCTGTGAAACTCATCCATGTAGTCAGGGCTTTTTCCTTTTTGATATTCTTGTACTTGTAGCAAAACTGGTTTAATATTCCTTTGAATTTACCTCATGGAAATGAACGGTCCAACGGTCGACGTGGGGTCCAATGAGTCCATGGCCCACTATACGTCCCTTCATTAACGCGAAAAGTCAAAAGTCAATAAAGAATCTTCCTCGTTGACTAATACCAAACGACGACGTATAACTGCGAGCACAAGCACAATTCTGTATCATTTCAAGCACACGCACTGAGTGTGAGACCTCGATGGCTTGGTTGTTGAACAACCCGGTGACTTTTCTGTACAGTTCCGATGTCCGGTCGCCGGAATACTTCTTTGCTAAACGGTTGCGCTCCAAAGCCAATTCTCGGGGATATAACAATAAGACTTTAAATAGTATTATCAATATCGGAAATTGTAGTAGTATCAATGGCAGTAAGAGTAAAATTTTGTGTGAAGCAGTTTCTGTGCAGCCACAAACTGATATTGAAGGCCTTAACATTGCCGAAGATGTAACCCAGGTGGGGTTTTCCGGGTTTCATTTCATTTTTCATACTTGAACTGTCCTTCAGTATTTTTTGTTTTTTGTGCAGCGTGTTTTCTTTAAATTTGTTGTTGATATTACGAAAATATTGGTTATCTTTTCGTTTTAGCTTTGGTTTTTTCTTTTAGTTTGAATTTAAGTAATACTTAATGTTGGTTTTTGTTTTGTTCTAATAATCTAGTAAGAAAAGCTGAGGATATTCATTGTAGTGGTTTAATATACTCTGGCGTCTTCTTAATCCTAATTAATTTAGAGGAAACGAATTGATTTGTTGTTTTAATGCAAAAATCAGTCGTCAAATAATTCAAACGATAAAACAAATTCTCAGGATTTAATAGAGACTTCGATACGAATTACACGGAGTTAATAATTGAAAGGTAAATCTAAGTTTAATGCCGCATTGTTCTAAGTGGATCAATAAAATGAACAGCAAACAACAGAAAATTTGTATTCAGGAGAAGATGGGTGGAATTTTTGGAGAACTTGATTGAGGTCAATTTATTGCTTACATGTTTAGCTGAAATGAAGTTGCGAACTCTTGTGGGTAGGTCGAGGCTATAATTTTTCTTTAAAAATTTATGTTGGCCTTCATTATATTTGACACAAGTAGATAGAATGATATGAAAATATCTAATATAGTTTGGTTAGCGTATATTAAAAGCAATATTTGTTTTTCTGTCCTTGAACATTATTTTAAATTACCTTGATAGAAAGCCTTTAATTTATCAATTAATTATTATTATTTCACTGTTGACACAATGTGGCAGCTTATTGGGAAGACACCAATGGTTTACTTGAATACTATTGTAAAAGGTTGTGTTGCTAACATAGCTGCGAAGCTTGAGATTATGGAGCCATGTTGTAGTGTCAAGGACAGGTGAGAACACTCCTGGTTTTTTATTTAAGATTTTGTAATTGCGAGCAAATGCATTTATTTGTTGCTTTCTGCCTCCTGGACACGTTCCAACTTTACAGCGAAGTAAATCCTCAAGATAACGTGGTTAGCTGTCAATTATGATCTACTCCAGTCCATAGCTATAGTATATAGTATCTGAATTTCACTCAGTTTGTTTGAGGCTTGACAATTTATATCCTGTTAAGATTAGGATCCTGATGTCTCACATGATTGAGCTTAGTATCTATTTGTTTATATTGTTATTTCTTGTTGTTCGATGAAATTAATATTTTTGATACAAGGATCTAAATGTAAGAAATGATGTCCCGTATAATTCTCTTTTTCTTACAATAATCTTTTGCTTTCAGGATAGGGTACAGTATGATAGCTGATGCTGAGGAAAGAGAACTTATAACTCCTGGGAAGGTAAGACGCGTGTCAAAGTACATTCCTAATTCCATAAATGTTTGATTTCTTTACCCTTAGTCCCCTTCCCCTGAACCACCCAAAAAAAAAAAAGAGAGAAGATGAAGAGGATAGACAGGAAGGTGTATGGTATACAATAATTGAGCAGTTGACTTTTCCTTCCTTTATTAGATTTGCTGCTCACTCTGTAATAACCTATCATGTTTATTTTAATAATGTCAGGGAGATCAATTACTGCCATTGACCCTCCTATAAAACTTGAGCCAAATTTTTTTCTTTCTCATATCATTTGCCATGCAGATAAATAGCATCCATGTCCAACATGATTGTTACATACATGCCTATATAACACTGCTGTTCTGGTGGATCTTTATTTTTGTGCACATTATATTTTCAGTTGTTCTGCCCTCTTATTATTTCATAATTCAGCCCATTCTAATGATTTAGCCCCTGTTTGTCTACCATTTTTAAAAACTCTGTTTTCTATAGTAAACAATCTCATCCACATATTCACCCAATAAAATATTCCACACACAAACCAATAAAGTTACTTTAAATTTCATCCACACATTCTCCAAAAAATACTATTCCTTACATCATTCTTGAAATTTTAATGGGTGACAAACACACCCTTAATTGTTACATTGGCATGCCGACCTTTAAATTATTAGTTTAAGTGAGTAAAGAGATTGTAGAATTTTCATCAGCTTGTGTATTTTTAACTTGACCAGATTGAATTTCACATTCAGTAGTTTGATGAACATGGTATATTGCCTAAAAAGTTAAACCTTTGTAAATGTTGTATGTTTGGTTTCCACTCCCAATTTATTCTCGTAGGCATGCTTTTGCACTAGTTTCTTGGCTTCTAGTTACATCATTTTGATCAGATTGCTTATGATTCTTGCTTATTGCTGCTAAAAGGTCAATTGGATACCCCTCTACTTGTTGAGGTTAAATGATTGTGCAAACAAATTACTGTTAGCTCTGTACTGTTGTATAATCATTGGACATGGTCTGGTTTTGATCTTATTTATCACCACATAGATGGCAATGTCACCATATTACTTGCATCTGGTACATGGTATTTTGTAATGGAAATCTATTTTTATGCTAGAGTGTTTTGGTTGAACCTACGAGTGGAAACACTGGTATTGGGCTTGCATTTATTGCTGCTTCGAAAGGATACAAACTCATCTTGACAATGCCTGCTTCAATGAGTCTTGAGAGAAGGGTTCTTTTGAAAGCATTCGGAGCTGAACTTGTTTTAACTGATCCAGCCAAAGGTATGAAAGGAGCTGTGCAAAAAGCCGAAGAAATATTGGGTAACACCCCCAATGCCTACATGCTTCAACAGTTTGATAACCCTGCAAATCCCAAGGTTCTTTTGCCTTCTTCCTCATAACTTATGCTCTGCTAGAGTTAATTTTCTTTTCTTTGCTCTTTTTTTCCCTCTATCTTGGGTCAATAAATAGATTGTGTTGTCAGTTGTGACCTTTTGGATTTAAGTTTGTTTTAAGCAGCTCCAAAACGAGCTCAAGTGTCTGTGGCAATTGAACTCATGTCTTTTTCCTTTTCTAGCGGTGATTTCTTAATGTAAATTTGGTTGGAACTTGGAAGTTTATCTAATGGGATATCATCTGCATTTCAAATTTTTTGTGCTCTGTATTTATATCTCATCTCAGAACAAGGAATTTGATTTCTTGAAGGAAAAGAGATGACACTGAAATTGTAGATGATAGTTCATATTCGTGTATTTTTTGCAGATACACTATGAAACAACAGGTCCAGAGATCTGGGAAGACACAGGTGGCAAGGTGGATATACTTGTTGCTGGGATAGGGACTGGGGGAACCATTTCAGGGGTTGGTCAATACCTCAAAAAGCACAATTCTAACATTAAGGTAAAGAAATTTCCTCAGAGAAACTCATAGATGCTTGCACAGAGACATGTGAGCTTAATACTGATGAACTCATTTCCATATTGCCTAAGAAATCGAAGTTTTTCAAAAACTCTGCCTTTTTTTTTCTCTCATTTATTGCAACACTCCATTCTTTGCTTCTGTTGCGTCAGATTATTGGTGTGGAACCGACAGAAAGTAACATACTATCTGGTGGAAAACCTGGTAAGATGACAAGCCAAATATGATATGCGTTCTTTTCCAGGGTTAAACTGTGTATTGTTCTGGAATCTGCAATTTGAAACTGCAGGCCCTCACAAAATTCAAGGGATTGGAGCAGGTTTTATACCAAAGAATTTAGACCAAGATGTGATGGATGAAGTCATAGAGGTCTTGGTTTCATTGTATTCTATACAATTAATGAATGCTTTATCACATTTATGACAATAACTTCAAGTTTTTACTTGTTGTTTGCTTAACTGATTGATCAATCCAAATGTTATCGTCGTTCAAAAAGAGGAGCTGTAAATTTGGAGGTTCTAACTCTAAATTTAGGGTTTTATAATGCACTCATATGAACTTTCTTAGATTGCCCCCTTTGATTATCTTGGATCTTGGTGAAGACAATGTTGAGAATAATTGCTTCGCACATTTAATAGTTCTAGATTTGATAGTAAAACAACTAAAAAATTTCCATAAATCCTTAATCATATCTTATTTATGTTTTTCAGACATGTTCAAAGTTCAATTGAAAATTTTACCACGTTCTGCCAATTGATTTTTTTATTTTTTTTCGTGGCGCAGATATCAAGTGATGAAGCTGTTGAAACTGCAAAGCAATTAGCTCTTCAAGAAGGCCTGCTGGTTAGTTCTTCACTTCAGTTTTATGCCTAATATATTAGATCTCTTTTCCATCTAGATCAACACATGACTGAACAATTATTATCTCCTAAATTGGGAAAAATTTATAACGGTGGTCCCACCTTTGACAAATTAAGCACTTAATCCCCAATAAAATTTTCTGGCATTAGATTCCCGATCATTCATCTTTGTTGCATGTGGGTCTCTACTTGATGGAACTGTTCACTTTTTCCATCAAAGTGTAACATGCCTTGTAAATGGGGAGTTTGTTTTTTTTCTTTCTGGTTTTGGATAGAAATAGAGGTGCTTGACAAAAATAACCCTTGAATAAGAGACCATGTGCATAAGGGATTCTGGAGGAGTAGAGATTGGCAGTAAATATGGGAAAGTATTTGGTAGGATAAGACAAGGTATTTCTGGTATGAAATTAGAATGCTGAAACATCATAATACTTATATTTATGAGTAACTATGGGTAGCAAAATTGAATGCCAAAACGCAATTTTGTATGTTTTAAATTCATACATTAAGAACTGTATTTTATAGTTTGCATCATTTGTTCCATCCTTATCCATAATCCCCTTATGCACATGCTCCTTTTAGATATGGTGTATATACTTGAATACATATCTTGTTGCATGTTATGCCATGTGAAATATTTCTTCTTACTTTTTCTCCTTGCCAGGTGGGCATTTCTTCTGGAGCAGCTGCCGCCGCTGCCATTAAGGTTGGAAAGAGACCCGAAAATGCAGGGAAGCTTATTACGGTATGTTGATTATTGCTTGCCCATTGAACTTTGAGTCGTTTAAAATTAAAACATATATGTATGCATTGCCATCTTTAGAAATATTAAATTTTTTAACCCTAAAATATCTGAAATACACAAGGTTGTTTTATGATATCTTGATTTGGCATAAAATGGATTCATTTTATGCACTTGTTTCATACAAGAGAACAATAGCAACTCAAGATGTAAGTCACAGAAAATCCTAGCATTTCACTTATTCTCGATTTAGTAATAGTGATGTACAAAAATGAATTGAACTACCTATAACCTATGACTTTGTTTGGAGAAAACGTCGTTTAATTCTTGAAATTGAACTACCTAATATTTTGCTGTGTAGTATCTGCAGCTGCCAAATGAGGTTCAGGATTAATGGACTGTAATCATACACTGTATAATAAAATTTTAGTTCTTTCCCAAAAACAAATTTGATTTGTTAATAAATTGTACTATTGCTTTACTTCCATCATGGGATACTTTGTTGCCTGAATGGTGTTTCTCCAGTGTTAATGATTCTACTTCCTTGGGAAACAAAGTTTTTTGGCAATTCCACTGTGATTTCGAACTATCATCTCTTTGAAAGCGTTGACACATCTCAAGAACATTATCTAATTTCTTGGAAGTAGCACGTAGGGCACCAGAGATGATTTATAGATTTTAGGCTTGCCTTGGCATTGTTTTTTCCATCTTCTTACCATTTTCCTAGAGGGGTAGGAATTGATGTTCGACATTTGTCAGTTTTCTTGTTAGAGTACCTCGTTTTTTTTACAATAGGTTGCCTTTGCATTGTTCTTTCATCTTTCTTCCATTTTCCTAGAGGGGTAGGAATTGATGTTCGACTTTTGTCAGGTTATCTTGTGAGTACCTCGTTGTTTTGCAAGGGCAACACTTTCAGTGCTTCAATAAGTTTTATGTTTCATTGCTGAACAAGCCAATCTTTATGTAAACTTTAAAGGGAAGCTTGTAAAACGATAAGTAATTGATGGCTTATTGGTTTTCTTATAAAACAAATAGTGCATGATGCAATAGTGCATGATGCTGATATCTCATGTTTTCCAGTTTAACTCATTTTAGATTACGCATTCTTGCAGGTCATTTTTCCAAGCTTTGGGGAACGTTACTTATCTACTGTTCTTTTCCAGTCCATTCGGGAAGAATGTGAGAAAATGCAGCCTGAACCGTGAATCCCTTCTGCCGAAGCTACAGATTGGTAATTGTTCTTTTGCAAGCACATTTTCAATTAGTTGTGTATAATACACCACAATTAAGTCTTTGGTTGATGTGTGAATAGTGTGTTTTTCTCCATCGTGCTTGTTGTAACAATTAGACGATCGAGTTAATTGTGTGAATTAGTCTTAAACTTTGTCTGTCTTACGATCATAAGAGCATTATTTTTATCTCGACGTTGACCTTCATGGTGGAAATGTATTCATAGTCGATATTTTGGATTTATCTGAAATAGTATGAGAAATATTTGTCAATTTTGTAAATATTTATCTCAACATTTGAATTTCAACCTGATCAAAGGAAGTTTAAATTTTCAAGATGAGATGAATATTCGTGGTTATGGGGATCACATTTTAATTCTATGAAATGTTCATTATATTAGGCCCCTGTATGGTACGCATTAAAATTTTTATTCTCATTCTTCTACTAATTTTCAATCACACATTCTTCAATAAAATAATATTTTCCATTACATCAATGACTTTTCCTTCTTTTTCAACCACATATTCTCCATCAATCTACTATTACAAAATACATTCCTCAAAAATAATATCCATCAAACACACTTTTAATAGTACAAGACGATTTAAAACATGTTCAGGATGAAATTCAACAAATTAGGAATGCATTAATCTAAATCACGATTGCACCTAGTAGAAAACAAACACTCAAGAATTTTATGGCGAAGCTGGGGTGTCGCAAACAAAAACCTTTATTAGTGACGTAGGGCATAGATAGAACTCCACATACTTATTATTAGAATCATGTGAAGGTTTCGTACATTTAATTACTGAATTTTATAGCAGTAGGCCTATGAGAGACGACGACAACACTATTTTAAATGAGCACGATGGGCTTTTAGTTTTTAAAAATTAAAAAAATTTTGACAAGTTTTTATGATTCTACAAATATTTTATCTGGCGCTTATTATCATACTAGTTGTTTGGTCCTTGAACGTCTGTATATAATTGCTAGAGCTTTTCATATATTTAAAAATAACCTCGATTTTAGTGAAGTTATATTTTCCATGGAATTAAAATTTAGAAAATATTGGGAAGACTTGCCCATGTTATTTCCTTTAGCATGCGTCATGGACCCAATATAATTTATCGGGTACTAAATTTGTTATTGATCAAATTTCAAATGATTTAATTTTTAATGTACCTNTTGAATTTTAAGAACGATCAAACATGCCCTTACTTCTTAACCACACAATTTCCAATAAAATACTATTTCAAAATGTATTTTTATGCAAAAAAAAAAAAAATGGTTCAAACAAGGGTTTAATATTGATAAAACCAAAATTAAAAAGTAAATTCAAATGATAATTAATAAGTACTAAGTGAAATAATGTACATATGCAAAGCATGTTCAATATACTGTATTATATAATTCATCCTTTCTTTATTTGTTTACATTATAGGAGAGCCTAACAAATTATTTTCTTGGAATATGAAATAAAATTTGTTTAGTATGCAAGAAAATTAAATAATGGAGCATATATCGATTAGTTTAATTGTGTAAAGAGAGAGGTCCCCAACCTACGTATTTCTTGGACAAAGGATGCGCGCATGCTATTATTTTTTGCTAGTTTTAAAGGTTAAAGTTCGGTATGAGAACTTCTCTGACTTATTTGGTACGTTAAATTAAATTTAACCAGACAACATGGTGCATATCTTACTCCTTCAATCATGTCTACTCTCATTTACAGCCTATCTTTGAGCTCCATTTTTATTTTTTTTTATTTTTTTTGTTGAAAATGAGTTTTTGGAGAATTTGTGATTAAAAACTAAAAAAGAAAAAAAAAATTGAATTTACGTGTAAAATATTTTATTGTAAAAATATGTGGTTGAAAATGAGTTTTTAGATAATACGGATCAAACAGGGGACATGATCCGTATTATTCCCATTTTTAGAGCGACACGATTCACAATTTACATGGTACAAGTTGTAACAATTTAGCAATCTAAGAAAGAATCATTTCATTTGGCACAAAACAAAAATCAGCTCGTAAACTCTGAATAACTTGCAACTAGTGGATTTCGGCCATCTCGATTGAGTTGAACCCCAACCGAACCCTCAAAACATGCCACTGCCTCCCCATCCTCCACCGCTAAGCGATCGATCCATTTGGATTGCTCTGCCAATTGGGTGTGTTCTTTATTTTTTTCTTGACCTTTACATTTTCATTCTAAAAAGGTAAATCGTGGGTTTTCCCCATTGCGTTTACTATTAAATCGTTGCGTGACTTCCGCATGATAATGATATTCAACAAAATACAATTATGCCCCTGCTCGATCCCCATTTCAAGGGTAAAATGTATTATGAAATAGTGATTTTTGGGAGAACGTGTGGTTAAAAAGTAATGAAATTTTTTTGAAATACGTACATAATTATTATATGAGATGTTTAATTGAAAATGAGTTTTGAAAAAATGAATCAGTCTACAAGTACAGAAATTTAAAATGAACAACACAGATTTAAAAATGGGAAAAACACACACAGATGCACAGGATGCTACCACAACAACATCATGTACAAATTCTGTGAGTTATTCTTTGTACTTAGTGAATAACTCTGAAAAAAAAAAATATTCGTCAGAAAATGGGGTTCAAACAACATCATTAAAAAATAACGTGATTCTCATAACATAGAAAGTCAGTCAACATAACATGCTTAAAAAGCATTACAATTTGGATTACATTTTCATATATACAAGATACCACGTTCTTCATTCGACATTAATTTATTTACAACATGAATCGTGCTTTGGATATATAAAAACAGTATAAATTGGTTCCAAATCTACGGTTTAATCGTGTTTTTACGACTTTTGAGCATGTAAATAGTGGACTACAAGTTTGAACACCCAACACACAGATTCTCCATAGTGATTATATAAAATATATGTTTATATATTAGTTATATATTTGTACATGTTGCCTAACTTTTCAATAAAACGTGTTAATAAAGTTAATAAAACGTGTTAATCTACAATATATTAAAGGGTAATTATATTACTATTACAAAATTTACTAAGTACACTAC
>CAIGRF010272566.1:5386-40187 GCA_903798235.1 Fraxinus ornus
ATTTTTTTTTTTTCACTGTACATATTAAGTAACTTCTCAATCAAAACATCTAAATCACCACTATCCCAGTCCACAAAACAAGTTATCAACACTACAGAGACCACCAGCTAGGTCCGGGAAAAGTCAAACCCCATCTCTTAACTATTTCCAAGAAATCCACATCCTCACAGTCACTGTCCACATTCTAAACAACCACCTTAGATCTACGAGTTAGGTTACATGTAGCATTACTCGGGCCCACGCCTCCCCCTCACAATGGGGGGAGGAGCTGCCCATTATTTTATTCACCTCGGGCCCCCGATATTGTGAGAGGGGCGGTGGGGTCGGGTAACCCGGGGTGTGAACCCCCGGGTACAAATGGCTTTAGCCTAGATCTACACACCAAACATCACATCATTTTCCCAGTCCACAAATCGAATTATAAACCCCGTCTGAACCGTCTCTTATCTATCTCCAAGAAATTCATCGACAATCATCGTCATAGTTACTTTCCACATTCTGAGCAACCACCTTGGATCTAGACACAGAACATCCTAAATCATCAGTTTCCCAGTCCACAAACTGAATCATCAACCCCCTAAGGAGATCACCATCTAGGTCGAGGAAAAGTGATACCCAATCTCTTAGCTATCTCCAAGAAATCCACACCCTCTTGAGTCTGAGACTCTGAGTTACTATCCACTTTGGAAAAGACAGGCTTCAAAAGTTCCAATAAATCATAGAAAATTCCATTCTTCGTCCCAACATTCCCTACAACCTCCTGCTACCAGTATTCTTCTCTTTACACTTCATTGATGATGGCAACTCACGCCTTGCACCAACACGACTGTCAACTCCACAAATTCTCTCCTTCCGTTTCCTCTCAGTACTGCCACCATTAATATACTTAAACTTGTCTATTCGTTCCATATTCATACAAATACCCAAATCTTCATCCCCACTCATTATCTTTACACGCCTTCTCACCTTCTGTACCCTTAACAACCTCCTCAGGTTCCATAGGTTTTCCCAACTCACAATTTTAACCTAACAAGCTATTCACTTTAACCTGCTACATGCAACTCCGAAGTTTCACTGAATCCCTTGGATTCTCTAGTTTTTTGTGCCTTGCCAATTTTACCAAAAGCAACCAAATTTACAGTGGTTAATTCCTTGCCAATTTCTTCAGTTTCCAAATTGATAACCTCGGTATCACTCACATTCTTGTTTCCTTCAACTTCGATTAAAGCAGGCAACGTTACACCAATAGGCTGGTTTCAACATCCCGTTCCAATTCCACGTCCTCCTCAGAAACTCCTTTCTTCTCCAACTCAGAGTCATTATCCAATTCCTCCTCCAAAACCCGATTTTCCCTCAATCATTAACCACATTTACCAAAGTGTCATCACTCAAATCAACGATCCTTAAGCTCTCACCAAGATCGACGGCTGTGGTTCTCCAGCATAAATATTTAGGACTTCTGAGGAGGAGCAAGCGTGCTGCTCCGTAGGGATTTGGAAATCTATTTCATCATCATCCTGGGGTGTAATTTGTTCAATTGAACCTCTATCCCATACCGAAACCATGAATATTCCGGTAGGTTCGGTCGGCGTCGGAGACGATAAATCCGGGTCAGGGTCAGATTCCACATTCAGATCGAAGGGGCGGGCAGTTATCAAATTTAGCCTCCTGGGATGAGGTTGATTGGCACAGCTTAATCAGTGAATCGAATCTTCGGTCGTGTTCCCCGACTTCCATTATTGCTGCAAAGTGTAAAATTTTAGGGTTTTTTTTTTGTCGAATTGGGATTTTACAGGGTGCTGATTTTCCCGCCTTTTTATATTCTTATTGTACGATCATGATTAGATGATCAAACTTTCCCGCCTGTTTTAATCAACGGTCAGTCATAAACGGTCCAAGACCCACTCCCGTTCACCAAAACGCCGTCGTCTTGATTGATGTCTTTCACATTGTACACTACCTCTACTATTTGATAAATTTATGAATTATTTATAAAGAGGAATAATAATTAATTTCACGGTATATTGAATAATAAATAAGTAGTAATAGTTTATGGATTTGTGATCATAATTTATGTTTGACTTTGAATGAATTTATAATTATAAATTGATAGTCATTTCAATTTGTTGCTTTTCTTTTTTTTAGAGGACTTCGTGATTAATAAGTATCATTTGGATCAAATACTTGAACGCTTAATTGAACATTTGTTTTCCCATACTATCACGAAGAATTCATGATCAATTATAAAATAGATAGATGGAGAAATAATATACAAGACATCTACAGAGATGTTGCATAGTACGACACAATTATTGGCCAACGACAAGAGTTAACTTACACTTGCGATGTCATGCATAAGAGACTAAAAAACATTCAAGTGACTTAAATAATTCTTCGAAAATGCACGACAAAAGACAATCTTGCGTTGATTGCCACACAAATTTGTTGATTGCATTTAATAAATTCCAGGAAAATACTCAGTTCCAAGTGATACTTTCTTGCCAAAAGAAAATTATCTCAAGCACAAGTCAACAGTTCCCCAGCAAGCATAAACTCTTCAAATTACCATTTTTTCCTTCTATATAATACAATCTTCTGTCAACCTATACAAAAAACACCTGGGATACATCCATCCCTCTTTGTTTCGAGTTTCTTGTAGGTTGAGGAAATAGAAACGAGGAAGAGAGGAGGAAATCATCAAACCTCATCTGAACCCAGTTTGCAAGGCACCAAAACAGCCCGGGTGAATAAAGAAAGGTCGGTTGGATGAGTGCCATCAGGGACGAGCAAGATGTGGGTACACTAAATTACTGCTGGTACTTGCTTGCATAGCAAAACTTGAAGTCGAGAGGAGTTCAGCCTGTGGGAAAGAGCTGTTGTATGGCACGTCCAGCAGTAGATCCTGTTCCGAGTTCTCATCAGCACATTGCAATGCGTCCAAATCCCGGGAGCCATTATCATTTGGCAATGAAAACAGATTCTTTGGGCCATTATCGTCAATTTGATTGTAGTGGTCATAACTCAACTTCATCAACACCCTTTTCGGGCTCTTCATCATAGTCCTCGCTCCTGAAACATGTCGTTTCTTAAGAGGTCATTGCTACATGGTAGATAATGAAGTTGGGTAATCTAAGTAGTCTTGTCTATTATTTTCGATGTTACAAACATCTTTGGCAATCAGAAAAATTCTTAAGTAATGAATAGTCCCAAGGGTGACTAAAGATACGAGGAGCAATCCTGGTGACTTGCAGGCATAAGATTGACCAGGAAAGAACTTTGACAAGGAATGCCATGTAATTTGCAATAGCAAACACACGTGATAGAATTTTAAAAAGTGGATTTCACATTAAGGTGAAATGAAATTCATGGAGTGAGAATCTCTAGTGAAGTTGAGAAGGATTTGAATAACTTGCACGTGCATATTCCATCTCAATACCTTTCATGCATTCAAAAGATATATCTTTATCACCGGAATATTCAGACTCTGATGATTAAGAGGATTTAGTAGAATATAATTCTCAAGCAGAAACTTGACAAACAATCTAGCGCATGTTTGTATGCAATACTTGACTAGACAATAGAATGGACAAGATTTTAACATTTTTCTCTTCCTTCGAACTGTCTAGTACTCTCTAAACCTCCCCGCCAGACATGCCCATTAAAGGTTTTCAGTTGAGCCATACAACGATAAAAAATAAACATGGCTTACCTATGAACTTTTGGTATTGTCCATCTCGAGATCTTTTAACATTTTCGAAATGACTGGTTGCAGCTGCAATGACTCCTTTCACTTCAGACTTACTGATAGTATTTCCGCCTTTCCCTCCCTATATCAACAACAGGATTCAAAATCAATAAAAATTACCTGAATCCGAAAGATACTTTTTCAAAATGCACTATTATTCTATGCAACAAGTTCAAACCTTAAGTAGGCTATATTCTTCCACCCACTTCGATTTTGTCAAATTGCACAATGCAAGTTTCTTCAAGGTTCTATGATCGCCGGTTTTCCCTCCAGAGAACGAGTTATCAAAAACTCCTTCAGCAAGAAGTTTCTGGAAGGATGATACATTCTCCTTGAATTGAGGGCTACTGAACATACTTTTAAGACTGGATGTAAAAGCAGGGAACATCATCAGTATCTATTAGAATGTTCTCATTGATTAACCTATCAACCAACTGATAAGTTTTACATGCTTCATTATGATGAGCTATATTAAGTAACGATAAAATACAAACCTATCTGGAGCTGCCAAAGTGTCAATGGAAGGTAAAATATTCAGTAATTGTCTCTTTTCATCATTTGTCAAATGAGCCACGAACTTATCGAAATTCAGAATATCCTGCATCAATATAGATGTCAATTATAACAAAGTATCGGGCCTTTATTCATGCAAAAATAAGCAGAAAATTGATTGGAGTTTATAATGGAAGTAAACCCATATTCTGAATACCTTGAATCTGTCGTGAAGAATCTACTGGTATTATCAGAAATAACAATAACAATGAAATTTCTAAGTTAGTCTGTGCATTAAACACTCAATCAAAAAGATCAGAATCTTGAGAGAAATTTCATGACACTGGACAAATTTGACTGGTGGCCTTGACATACGAGAAAGATGCAACTGTATCAGTAGATAAAGACTGATTAACATAAGTTTGCTTCAGAGTACGATATCAAAAACATATTCAGAATCAACTTACTCTCAGGTCTATACGATGTAACGGTGAATTATGATTTGCCAGCAACTGTAGCTTTTCAAGATGATTCTCATCTCTGAAAGTGGAATGAAAGCAAATAAATGGATAGATAAATTTAAATAATCTGATTCAGAAGATCTCAGAAGTTGTTCGGAGCCTACAGACTTGAAATATATCAGCTTATGCACTAGTATCACATACCATGTCTCCTTAGATGGAAGCATCACATTATAAATTTCAGCAATCTTGACTTGCTAGCATTTACAATGAATAAAGAAAGTACCTTTTAATTTGCTCTTGACCCTGTCCAGCAAACTTCTTGACTTTCTCAATTTCCCGACTTGGAAATTTAACAAGCTTGTCATCTCTATGTACAGGAGGGGTCATCGACAATGAATAAACCTCGTTCATGGGCTGTGTCTTGTTATCAATTGAAAGGGAGCTAGCTTCAGATTCTTCTTCTCTAGTGATTGAGCTTGGATGCCGAATAAGTACACTTCCATGTCCAATCTCAACAGACACCATAGGTATGTCACTTTCAAGAAGCAAATCCTCTTCCGAAGACCCAGAGAAACATGATGACTGTTGTTCATGCCATATGGTATACAGATCTTTTGTAAGCTTCTCAACAGGAGATGGCTTTGAACGACTGACACAGGTTCTCTTCCTTGACGGTACTATGGTGTCCCATACTACAGGCTGTGATGGACCTGTTCAGATGAGAAATTGATAACCTTCACATTGAGCCTAAATATGAAACTACTACATAATACAAGAATTCAATAGCGGCTTTGCATGTGCAACCACAAAAGAGACAGAAGCATCTTCCTGTTCATATATTTCAAATAGAAGAGTATGCCGACTAAACCATGTGCTCTGTTCTTCAGTTAATCCTGTTTCAACTTTCAACATTTTATTCGGGCGTGCTTAACATGAAACCATGCATTACTTTCCCTCATTATTGAACGTAGTGTTTGTTCAATTCAAAAGACCTAATTTGGCCTGTTTGGCTAAACTTAAAAAGAAGTTAAAGATTCATTTAAGCTTCTTTAGGTCAAACATAATTGTAAAAGCTATTTTCTTTTATTAACAAAACTTAATTTTCTAGAAAGTCATACTCTCTAGAAAAGTAACTTTTAAGCTTAGCCAAATATGCTCGTTCCTTTTCCAGAAAGACAATGACAAAGAAACAATATGATTTGGAGTTTGGATAGGCCACAGTGATGGCATTTGACTCAAGGCTTTTGAATGTATGCATAGATATATCTACATGTGCACAGAGAACCAACAAACCTGTCAAATCACCTGCATCAGCTGTGCCATATTGAGCACAGCTCTCGGAGTTTGATATGGCAGAGCCAGAACTTGATCTATTGCTTGTATCTTCATCAAATCCTTTGTGGAATCCCAGGTTATAGTCAGGAGGAACCCCGCCATATTCAGAAATATGGTTAGCTTGCTTTCTTTTGAGAATACTTGCCTTGTCATCCATAGATATGTTCTTCATCTTCAAAACTTTATAGTCCTCAAAGTCGTTAGGTTCTGCCCTAGCATGCAGAGGAAAATAGTTTGCCAATGTTCCCTTTGTTCTCCACCGAGAACCACATGCATTGCATAGTACTGGTTTCTCGGGGGGACCATTTCGCCAAAGAGGGGTGCCTATGAAATAAATTATAGTATCAGCAGTTAAATCCAGAAGCAAATTAAAAATGATTATTAGCAGATAATGTCACAATGGGCAGCAAGAATAAACACTAAGTGTTATTCTCAAATCACAACACAAAAAGAAGTTTAATAACTATTATCACTTCTTGAGACAAAGTATTCCTGTTCAGAATGTAACTAAATTGTAATTTATTGCTTAAAATGTTCACCGGGTAATAGAACAAAATGATGAATTCACATCAAACCAATGTCACTCTTTTGTAGAGTTGACAAAAGTCTGAGATATTTGATGCCTACTCATTGTTTGATGCCTATTCATTAACAATAAACAATGCATTTCGAATCTATTAGGTCAAATTGGAGAGCCGTGAAACTCCTCAAATTTAACTGATGACAAAATTTTATATGGCTCCAGGAGGACTAACACTTCACAGAAACCATTATTTTCTTAGCTTTGCCTGCAGTGGTAGTACTATAACAAGTTGATGAGAAGTAGAGGCAAGTTTAAAAGTTAGTAAATATTCAAAGCAACAGCAATGGCAATTTATGGCAAAGCCAAAAAGATAGTTACATAGAGTTTTGTTCTAGTGACAGCGAAATTCCTTTTTAGATTGTTTTATGATTAACCAGGAAAAAAAATTTAAGGGGCAGAAGATTCAGAATACAAAAATGAATTGCTAACTGATGAACACACTGAAGGAAACCTAAATGGTTGAAAAATATAACATCTTCAAGGATACTTAAGCGTTAATATGCCATCAAAATCGTTAGCAGGTGGAAAACAAAGCCCACATTTTATAGTTTACATCCAAAATCTAGGGATCAAAATGAACTTCAAATTTTCATTGAGACACTAGATCAATAAAAATTCAAAGCTCCCCTGACAGGGAGAACAGCACAAATGAACACCAAATGCAGTCTACTGTTGGTTTGGTTTCTCAGATGAACTATTTGAAAATGCATCAAAAACAGAGTTACTAGAATAATGAATGGGATTCAAAAAGTACATTCTTTGATCGCATCAGAAACCTGGAAACCAATAACAGCCATGAGAGGATTGAGCAGTGTTTGATTCAATCATCGCTACATTTTAATTGTAATAGAACAGAGTACACTAGCTTTATTTCTGCATTTACATATGGTTCAAGAGAGTCAAAGGGAGGTAAACATTCAATTTCATTAACAGATTAAAGGAATTCCAACCCAAAGATTCAGTTATTGGCAGCTGTTGATAAATCAAATGAACAAGCAATTAAGAAAACAAACAGAAAATGATGCATAACAGAATATATGACTGAGTATTGTTCATTGTCCAGTTTCTTTCTTTTATTTCCAAACAATTAATTGATTTCACTGATTGAATTACTAATTATAAATTATGAACCCATCTTCACAACATTGCAAAATTTCAAACGGGGACTCATTTTTCTTAAATATTCAGAGAAATTATTGAAGAAAAAATATGTTTAAGAAACAAAAACTCACTTGTAACACCACAGTGGTAGCAAGGTCCTTGCTTTCCCATGTCTACCTATTTCTTTTTTTCTCCTTTATTTAAAAAGTATTAAATTCTAGATAAATTCAACAGAGAAAAGCCACTGAAAAACAAAATTACAGAAGAAAAGGCCTTTATGAAACAAAAATGTACAAGAAATATACAGGTTCAGTTTTTCTTTTAGCCCTTTTAGAGCATATATACCACTGTGTTTGTATGATGGATTTTCTGCAATAAACCTAGAGAAAATTCTACAGGAAAAAAAATTAAATATAATAATAATAACCCAAGAACATCTGAATGAGTCTGTATCTCAGAATCTCACAAGAACCACTAAAACAGCAGAAATTTCGACAAATATTGAAGAAGAAAAAAGATGGGTTTTTCAGCTGAGAATCTCCAGATTAACCCAATAAAAAGTAAAGAAAAAATTGATGGAAGGAGTCTTGTTAATTGGTTGGGAGAGGAAGATGAAAGGTGGGTTGTTTTATGTAATGTGAACTCTTCCATTATTTATTGTACATCAAGAAAATGTTTCAACTTTTCTTGGTTATTTTACATTATTTATCTTTTCCAATTCCCTTTTCACTCTAAACCCACATAACATTTGTTTCTTTTTTTTAACTCTCGACAGACCCAAGTGGTTGAGTTGAGGATGTTTAGTGAACATTTGGTATATAGTTTTAAAATAGTTTCAATAATATGCAAAATTTTAATTTCTTTTCTTTTGATATGTTTAATACTATTTTTTTTTTTTCACCAAACATGCTATCTATTATATTTTTATAGTCATGGATAAAAATTGACCTTATAATAAACCAAATTTTATTTATTTATTTATTATTTTATATTATTCGATACTACACCATCATTTCTACAAAACATACAAATAAATAATAAAGAACAAAAACACCAACATTCAAGATGTGTTGGAAATTTTTTTTACGGAAATTCAAATTATGATTTGAGTAAAAAAGAAAGAAATAAATAAAGAAAAGACGAGGGAAGGGAGTAAGAGAATAGGAATCGAGAGTTTGTTTGGACTTTTGTCCTTCGTATTTTAATTGTTTTTCTTCTTTAAGATTATTTTATTTTATATCTACAGTATAAACGCATAAATTACAATTAGAATGACTTGTAGTTCTACTACTTTTTAACAAAGTCTCGTTTTTTGCCGTTGATCCACTTTATTTGTGGGTCCTAGATGACGTGTCATTGACACGATAATTTTATCTAGTTTTAATGGGAATCGATTATTCACTGAAAATTGTACAGTTGAAAAAAGTAAAGTGATAGAATTGAATTGAATCGAACTACAACAATAATGCACTGAGTTTAATGATTATTACACTACTCTTTAATTTCTAACGATGTTGTGAATCAAATCAAACTCATCCATTCAAGTAGTCGATTTTTTATTATTATTTGCGATTGTGTAATAAGAACCTAAGTATGCTTTATATATTAGATTGGACAAGTTCGATAAAACAAAAGACAAACATGAAATTGGTTGGAGAAAAGATCAACTAGATTTAAGTTAATTTTTGTTTTTCCAATAATCTTACGACAATAATAAAAGTTGTGAAAATCCTAAAGATCAATCTAATAACTTTTGTTGTCTATTGTCAAATGAAATAATTATTTTCAAAAGTTGGATAGTCATCATCTTTCGCTCTTATATCTTAATATTTTCACCATTTACCATATCCAACGTGTCATAATTTAGCTTAGACATATTATTGTACGAAGTTTGCTATATTTTCATATTAATATATTCAAAGAATGTTGTCGTCAATGTTAAAATATTATAGTTTTACAAAAAATAATAATTACGAAAATCGTAAAAGTAAAATGTAATATAATACTTAAAATTGAAAAGATAAATGAATAAAAAAGAAAGATAGGAAAATTATGGGTCCATGTGTGGAAAAAGTGTTCAATTTGGACGGCCGAAGGTTCGATAATTAGTGAGTCAACAAGGCTCTTAAAGTCATCACAATTGATCTCTCGATCTCAGGTTTGATATTGCATCTGAACCGTCCAATGTTTGTTGGTCCACTAACCATTATTTTAGTGGATCCTTTCCCATTTCGGCGAAAATATAATCTTAGATATAAATTTATGGTCAAGAACTGCTTGGTAAATGCCAATTATAATTTAAAAAAAGTCTCATATTCTAGTTTATATTTTGAAGTTGTGTATGGCAAATGGGCTATTTTGAACAAAACTTGTTATCTACTTAAAGAGAATTTATCGAATGATCAACGTAGGATAAAACATATGGCAGAAGGACGCAGATCAAAACGAGATTTTGAGATTGGAAAATGAACTATTTTCGATTGCAATCATCTTGACAAACATTAGATTCTTTTCGAGGAAATCATAAATTTTCCACAAGCTTTTTGGCCCACACAACCATTCGTCTTTGACAACACTCCATATTTTTTTCGTCTCGTGAGTATTTATCTGAACAAGGATAGTGTGGACAAAAGTCCAGGATATGGTCTCGATTCTTAACAAATTATAAGATTAACAACTTATTTTGAACTTCACTGAAAAAATATTTATTTCAAACGAATTGACTTATAGAGATTGTAACGGAGCGGGTATGGATCGGGTTGGCCAATCTCACCCCTGTCCCGTCGGGTATTTTTATTACCTTACCCCATACCCATACCCGATTAAAGCGGGACGAGGCAAGTCCCTTGCCCCATTTATCGTCCCATTTATTTTTTATTTATTTAAATTTTTAATTTTAATTTTTTTTATGTCTTTTGTTAGTGAATATTATTACTTTTTAACTAATTTGTTAAAAGCAACTTATATTCTCTTTTAAAATGATAATAAATTTATTATTTTTATTCGATAAAAAACTTAAATTTGAAATTAATATTAAACGGGGCGGGTGGCGGGTAGCGGGGCGGGAACTATGTTTCTCGTACCCGCCCAGTACCCACTTCGGGGTAATGACCATCTCCACATCCCCGTCCCGTGTACCCGGTTAGGCGGGTAATTTCCGTCCCATTTGGAGCGGGGCCCCACGGATATCGGGTTGAGTGAGTTTTATTGTCATCCCTATTAACTTATATGTAAAGTTATAAATAAATATTTTAAGAATAACCAAACAAACACTTAAGCAAGGGAAATTAAATAAAACATTTCAAGGAATAGAAAAGGAAACAGTAACAACTACTTACGTTGACTTGGGGCATGTCATTGAGATAGCATAAAATAATTCGAATTTAATTACATGAAAGACTTTTAAAGCATTTAAATAACTCAATTTATTTTCAATCGACGAATTTTGAGGAATCTACGTACTCACTTATTCATCAATTATTTTTATATATTTTATAATTTAAACTGTTTATATACGCTTCTCAGACATGCTTAACATGAAGCCACGAATTAAGTCCTAAATGATTGAGATTATTTGGCTAAACTTAAAAGAAGTAAAAGTTACGATTAAGCATGTTACTTCAAACATATATGTTTGATAAGGCCCAAGTGGTTGAGCTGAGGAATATTTTTGTCCTATTTTTCTCAATTATTAGGCACGCGTCGTACACGGCATTAAGTCTCTTGTTTGGTGTAGTTAAAAATCATATTAAATTTGATAAAGATTGATGAGATTTATGGTTGAAAAATTGTGGATCTCATAAAATATATGATTAAAATTAATTATTGATTTTTACTTAAATTTATATCAATCGTTTAAGCAATACCAAACAGGGATTAAATAAGATAGCATATTACAATAAATAAATATTTTATTATTTCATTCATAAGGCTAGTGCTATAAAATCATTCCTACCTAACTTTATGGTAATAGGACTGTATGAGCATGTTTGTGAAGGGATTATAAATCAAAATTTTTTTTTTATTTATATAAAAACATACTTTTTATACACATTTTATGGATTTATTTATTATCCACACGTTCACGCGTAAGCTAGTTCGGACATTTACGGTTATCAAAAAATAAAAAAAATCCACACGTTCGATAAGATTTACAACTTATAGTTACTTTAATTTTAATTTAATCATTTACAATAAAATATGCACTAAATAATATTTGGGCCCATAAATGAAAAACAGACTCTCACATTCAATATTTATTTTATTTTTATTTCAAAATTTAAGAAAAAAGACAGAAGAGCAAGAATAGGGGAAGAAAGACACAATGACTCATTGTTAATTGTTTGGACTTTTGCTCTTCTTATTTTTATTTATTATTTATTTATTTTTATATTGACTATTTTTTTCTGGTATACAGCAGTAAAGAAAAATTAATTTTAGAATGACGCGTGGTGCATCTATTGGTGGGCCCGAATTCAATTAGGGCGGTTGATCAGTTAGATCCATTCTTAATATAAACAAAGGAGTGAATTGCCCAAATAGTCATTGAAATTTACGTCATACTTCTAAGGGGTTACTGAACTTTAAAAATTATACAAGTCATCACTGAACTTTGTAAAAAGGTTTCCACGAGGTCATTGAACTTTAAAAATCACCTCATTCATTACTAAATTTTGCAGAAGGTTTTTCAGGGGTCACTAATTCAGTGATCTCCTAGGAAACTTTTTGCAAAGTTTAGTGATCTCGTAGAAACCTTTTGCAAAATTTTAAGTTTGTAAAGGCCCAGCTAAACATAGATTAAACCCTTGTTTGGTGCACATTATTTTCAAAAGAATGTAATTTTTTAGTTGATGTGTTGGAGAATATGTGGTTGAAAAAGAAGGAAAAGTTATTGATGTGATGAAAAATATTATTTTATTGAAGAATGTATGGTTGAAGATGAGTAGAAGAATGAGAATGAAAAAATGAATATGGATCAAACGGGGCTTAAGCACATAATTTGGGATAAAACCTAAATGGTCATTGAACTTTGCAAAAGATTTTCATCGGGTCACTGAACTTTAAAACTCACCCAAGTCATCACTGAACTTTGCAAAATGTTTCCACGTGATCACTGAACTTTAAGAATCACCATATTCATCACTAAATTTTGCAAAAAATTCCTACAGGATCACTGAACTTTGTAAAAAGTTTCCTAGGAGATCACTTAATTAGTGACTCATGGGAAACCTTTTGTAAAGTTTAATGATGAATGAGGTGATTTTTAAAATTCAGTGATCTCGTGAAAATCTTTTGCAAAGTTCAGTGATAATTTGTGTGATTTTGAAAGTTCAGTGACCTCTTGAAAGCATGACGTAAAATTCAGTGACTATTTGGGCAATTCACTCATAAACAAAGAGTATAGGAATTAATTTCAATTTTGGTTACTAAACTTTCATTGAACTTTCAATCGGGTCACTCGTCTTTAATTCTCAACCGAGTCACTAAATTTTAATTAACTTCAAAATTCAATAATTATGACAATTGTAAAATTTGACCTCTGTTTGGCATATATTAAAATTCACTAAAAATTTTAAAAATAATAATAATAATTAATTTTAATCATTCATTACATTGAATCCACAACTTTTCACTCATACATTTTATCTAACTTTTATTAAAATTTAATTTTAATCCATACTAAACAGAGGCTTAACGTAATCTAATTCTTGTGGATAACTTTAAAATGTAATGGCTTTTAAGTATTTCTCATACATTGCAATTTAATTATCATTTAAATAATCTAGACTTTTAAACAAATAGCAAGAACAATAATCGCAATGTCAATTTTAACATGCTTTTTTGAACTCGATTTTTGATAATATATAATTTTAATTTTTTCTAAACTCACAACATTACGGGGTAAGCTTGAAAAATTACTTCTGAGTAAATTTTTATTTTTAAAATTATGAAGATACTTTACTTTTTTAACTTATAAGTAAAAAACTATTCATTTCAACATGAAGTATATGTCACTATGAAAATAAGTGACTTGTTTTTCACACTAATCAACCAAAAAATATTCATTTTCAACCTTACTAATTCACTTATACAGAAACATATAATTGATATTTTTAAGCTTATCCAAACATGGCATTTGAAAAGGAAAAGTATCATGGAATAGAGAGATAGAAATATTAAAATTATCAACTACTAGCGCATGCCATTATGACGACAGATGGGTGATTAATATCATTCTTAAATATATTTAATTTTTCTCCATGTATTCTGACAGTGAATTGTAAATTATAAATTAATTAATTTACTTATTTCACACTTAAGGGCGTGTTCGATCGTGCTTAAAATTCAATTAAAATTGAAAATATAGTCGTTATTCGGCCACATTCGTCTAATAAAAGTCAACAATAACGGCTAGTTTTTCAATTTTAATCCGATTTTGATCTCTACTGAACACGCCCTTAAATTTGTGAAAAAAAAAAAAAAATCTTTTATTCTCAAACTTAATTATTAAGTTTCATAAGCTTAGCATTCATAACTTAATTGACAATGTTACATGCCCAATCAAAATTTAAATCCAAAAAGATCCAATAATATTTTTAAGTTGATGTAAGACATTCACCTTTGAACAACTTTTGACAATGCCACGTTCATTAATATTTTTAATTGAGATTTTACGAGATGTAAGTAATTTAATTAATTTTGATTATTAATTTATTCTCATTAAGCTTAGAATTGACTATATAAAATGTTAGGGGCACGATTTCTAATTTAGGAAAAATTTAGGGATGGAATGTGCAATTTACCTGTTAGATAAAATAAAGGTGTCTGTTTTAATTTATTATTATTAAATTCGGAGTCGAGGTTAAAAAAAGGACATAAATAGGCTGTCTTTATTAGGACAAGAGAACCTAATCTTCGGTACAAACAATGAACGAATATTCTTATTTCCATTGCTTATCTACCTCCGTTTGGTACACATTAAAATTTTCATTCTCATTCTTTCACTCATTTTCAACCACACATTCTTCAATAAAATAATATTTTACATCACATCAATAATTTTTCCTTCTTTCTCAACCACACATTCTCCATCAATCTACTATTTCAAAATACATTTTTACAAAATAATATGGATCAAACACACCCAAAATAGATTTTAGAATAATACTATTTATCGTTATGATGATAGAATATCGGTAATGTGACTGTCTATGTGGAATAATGTGATTGGTCAGTTCAATTTTTATGAGAGATATGGGGAGAAGAGATAAGGGATAATAAATTGCTAAATTATCAATACTCTATCATCATGATGATAAATAGCATTACTTTAGATTTCATCACCAAAAAAAGTAATTATTTATTCACGTAGCACAAACACATTTGGATCTTAGTCGGATTTAAATGTTGATTAAGTATCATTAGCGATAGTCTCATTTGGACATGAGAATTTACTATTTATCAAAGGCNCCTGTTTGGTAGAGATTAAAATCGGATTAAAATTGAAAAACTAGCCATTATTGTTGACTTTTATTAGACGTGTGAGACCCAATAACGATCATATTTTCAATTTTAATTGGATTTTAATTGTTGCCAAACAGACTCTAATATTCTCACTTACGTATTTCTATTCATATAAGGTACATGTACACGTGACAAACTTATGTATACTAATTATGTGATAAATGCTTCACTTTCAACAAGTTTGATGATTTTTAAGCAACATCCTAACCAAATTAAGAGGGGACAAAGGCTAGGATTTTATGCAATAATAATTTTGTTAATGAGGACAAATCTAAGTTCAATGGGCACCTAGCTAATTTGCTATATTACTACATTGGAGTTAGCCAATGAATAACTAATTTTTTTTTTTTTTTATTCCACTGATTTTTATGAATTTCAAAATTTCAATAACACTTGCCAAGTTTGAGAGTGTGTTGTCACTTTCTCATTTTGATTTTTGTTTCTTGGGAGAATTGCAATGATAATCTCACTTGAGGACAAGTTTGGGGGGTAAAAGAGCTAGCGATAGTGAATTGTTAGATAATGATTCGAGATTGGTATGTGAAATATTAATTAGAATTAGATATGGTGACGGAAGTTTTAATCGTGCGCTGACTATTGGCTAACACTCTAATCTAGTATCATCACAATAAAAGACATTGCACTTGTCACGACATTTCGATATTTTTTTATTTTTATTTTTGAAGAAAAAGAAGACAAGTATGCTTGTATGTGTAAAGTGAAATGGTATGAATGAATTGGCCCTTTACATCACTTATGTGCTCATTTCGCAATTTGAGCATCCTCTACCAACGGGTCTAAATTATTATTATTTTTGTTTATTTTATATAATGAAATGTAACCAGTAAATTTTTGTAGTTGCATGAAACAGAAAATCCAATACATAGCTCGATTAAGTCGAAAGTTCTGCCACATGTCTGCGTGCGTCGCATTCACATTCCATTCCAAAGTCCCTCCACAGAACTACTCGGAACGGCTAAGTATTTAAATTGTTAGAGCATTTCCAAAAGATCCTTTAAATATGCAAAAACTCTCTATTTAAAAGAGTCAATACTTAAAATAAACTCTCTAATTATATGTCAATACGTTTTCTTCATGTAGAAATCTCGTCTTCAAAATTAAAATATTAAATAAAATAAAAATCATAGATCACGTTTTCATAAATGTAGTTCTAAACGTAGCCATACCAAATGTAATTTTGGGGAAGAAAAAGCACGACGCTTTCATAAATCGATTGTTAAAAAGTTAACAAACGTCGTGTAGAATTATCTTACTTCAATACGCTTACTTATGGGCGTTCTCTCCTCATTATGTAGGTCGGTATCTGCATTTTGCAAACGACCAATTTTTTCTGCTTCAGCTGCCTCGAGTAAAGCCTGTTTTTGCATGGCCTTCATCATCTCCTTCACTGTTTTCTCCTCTCCTTCAAGCTGTACTTTCATTATCATCTCGGCTTCCTTGTCAATTGGCTTAAAATAATCCTCAATGGCAGTCTCCTAAACACGATCAACCATATTTCAATAGCCAATAACAAGAGAGGCAGAAAGGAACCAATAGAGCCAAAGCTAACCGGACATCTTCCAAGCCAGAAAGGATTTTCCCCCATGCATCTAATAACATTATTTGTACACTTGGTAATACATCAAAATTCATTTTAAAGAAGATTCGTTACCCATTTTTCAGCACAATCAACAGGTCTTGAAAGAAAACCTAAGCCAATCTAGAGAAGTCTCCTGCTAAGGTGGTAATCAAATTAAAAAAGATGGGAGTTTGATGATAAGCTGGATAAACTAATACAATACAGAGCGAAGCAAAGGTCAGAAGATGAAGGAACTTAGCTTTGCTATCTTCGTAAATGTTAGAAATGTTCAATCTTAAAATTTATTAAGAAACCCAATTTAATTGCTTGTTTAATTGTATTCTTGAAGATGAACAGTCCAACAAAGACACTGCTCATGTTTGGCAATGAGCCATGCAATGGATTTCTGTTGTTCAATCATCAATAATTGAATGAAAGTGAAAAAGTTTTTACTTGAGCCAAATATGTGCACACATAAACAGCAATATTACTGGTCTAGCACTTCCAGGTCCAGCTAATTTCAGTTAGTTACTAATAATTGGTTGCCTAGCATGTAATGAATAAGAAGGCTTCTCTCATAGGATATTGTTAGGCACAAAAATCTCTACTAGAATTAAAAAGCCTAACAAAATACATCAATTTGTCAGCACCTAGTCAATGACATTACAATGCACATTCATAAAAAATCACACCACTAATGATCTCGTTAAACGTCACAGAATACAAAGAGCAGCTTGACCTCCTTTAGACTATGTCAGGAAAACTAATCAATTAATTCCCCATGTTGCTATCATACAACCACCACATGAATCCCATGACGCTACACCACAGATCAGTTTATCTTTACCATTCAACACCTGTTTCCTACTGTGATTCTGACTATTCAACCGTATTGTGTAAATAGTGCATTTGCACAATCATAGGTCAAAGGACAAACAAAATCACATTTCTCTTCGGTGTAACCAATGTGTGCTCAGGCTTCATATTAAACACCGAAGCACCCTAGTTACATTTCACCAACATCCTCCCCAGTAACATAGTTAAACCATATGACAGAACCAAAGAATTATTAATTACAAGTTCTGAAATTGGATGATCATACAGTAAAGGGAAATTTAGCAAGGTTAATGGGAAACATAAACTCACAGTTTCATCTAACTTCTTATTCAAAGCTTGCATTTCCTCGACCATCCGCCGCACCTCTGATAAAATTATTTGTTCAGGGGCCTTTCTGATTTCTGCTTTCCGCTCTTGTGCCTAGTCAGATATAAGAATGAAATCCTAAGCACATTGGAACACGAATTTAAGAATGTAGATGCATAAGAAGGCTCAGTGTAAAAAAATAAAATACTGAGTAAGCAAAATATCAAGCATCAGATAAACTAATATAACTATACCCATATCTTCGATTGACATGTTCATAGAGCAAATTGAACCATTTTTGCACAATATTATATTTTAAATTGACTCGTTTACAGCTAATAGAACTATTTTGTTCCTATGAAATTTGATAACTTGCCAATGCATTCTGTTGACAGATTCTTTTAAGGCAAAATATGTAATTGTCGGCAAAGTTGTTTATTTTTTTCGTCACTTCAAATCATGTGTATTAGTCTGTGCATGAGAAACAAGCAATGCACCAAGAGCCAGTTTTGGAGCTTCAATATTTACAACCGAACCAATATGCAGGAAAGGGAATACTGAACAGAAAATGTTTGGACTGAGATCTTTGAGAACAAGCGAGAACAATCAACCACTGACAATACTTCCCCATAAATAGTAATCACATCCTATTTTGATAAACATGACAAGGAAGCTTATTTGATTGCACATTTGCACCATAATAAAATTAAAATTAGCACGGACTTTCACAGACAAGATTAGGCACAAGAATCGAATCAAAATAATGAGAACTCAAACTGAAGCCTGACAGAAGTCACTGAACGGGGTTTAACCTTTGCTGGTCGTCGCACAATAAATTAAATTCACTTTAAAATACAGAAGCTGTGAAATTTCATTCTATACGATCCTTAATCATCAAATACTGAACACTCGCCCAAAACCCTATAAAAGAAATACACTAAAGCACATCATATGTTATATTACACTTATGTATTCAAATGTTGAATCAAATAATACATTTCACGTGTACAAACAACGATAGAATAGTCAAAACTACGGTGTGGAAAAAGGAGTAAGAAGAAACAAACCTGTTGGATGCGTTGTTGGAGCTGTAGACGATAAGATCGGATTCTGCGCTCTTCGTAGCCCGAAAGAACCCTAACGTAGAACATGGCTTTTCTCCCAAAATCAATTAACTTATTCATAATTTCACTCCACCAAATATAATAACTGGACTAATTTACAGTTCAAAGGATAATAATATAAATCTTGGGAAAATGGTATGGGATGAAGGTGGTAGTAATGGAGTGGGGTCAGGTGATGGATGGGGGTAAAGAAGGTGAACTTTTCTTTGCTCTGTTTTTTCCTTATTTTATTTATTTAATTCATTGTTTGTAAGAGTCATTCCACAAGGTCAAACATGGAAACAAAGTTGGACTTGTTACCATTTGGGGTGGATTTTTCTCATCAATCAATTTTCTCCTTTATTAAAAATTCATAAAATGTTCATTTTATTGTTAAAATTAATCTTCCATAGTGTTTCAAAGAACAAAAGAAAATCTTGATCGACCTATATTTGGCTTTTATCTATTCTACTCTCCTTGTGTGTATACACAAAATCCTCGCTTCATTTCAAATCAATTGTAAGTTAATTTAGGCCGACCATGTGTTATGAGTTCTCATCGACAAACTATTGTAGATTTATTGTTAGAATGATTTTAATAGTGTGTTTTTTGGGGTGAAGCTCGTCGAAAATGGCAAGCTTCGTCGCCCGACAGCCTTCACACTTAAGTTTTCATTAATACTTTTTATCACATTCTGATCCTCAAACTTTAACTTTTGTTGCACGTAATCTTAAAAATCATTGCCATTCACATTACATTTTTTTTTTAATAAATGCATCATATTTTAATTGTATTAAAGGTCACTAATCTTTACACATTTTTATACTTATATCTTCAATATTTTTTATTACAAGGTTATCATCAACCTTCTATTAATTAGGTCATATTGTCCCCAAGACGATTTTCATTCAAAAATTCTATTATCGTGCTTTAAAACAAGGGAAAATTATTTGTCTTACTTTTGTGTTTGTGTTTGTTATTTTGATTTTGATTTATTTAAAAATAAGAGAGACGAATAAGTTATAGGTCATTTAACGCCATCATAGCAGAAATTTTTGGATGGAAAATATCATCACAGACAAGATATGTCAATTACCGAAATATTGATATAAGAATGCGATGAGCTTCTCCAACTCATTTGGCTCAATAGCCTTGATGGCAGAAAAGTAGCGAAAGCAAGATTTAAAGTAAGTACTGAAAGTTTACTTTCTTTATGCATTTGCATGTATAAGATCTTTTGTGGTGCTATTTTTGTACATTTTTTGTATTGCGTTTGTATTAACATGGATAATTTTTGTGTTCTGGATGAGAATTCTGGGATGTCAAGACTCACTCTCTTTTCTCCTTTCAAGGTACAGTAGTTAAATTTAATATCACATCACATCTCATTGAAATTTGATGTACTCTAAGTGCAGATTAATGTGTTCTTGAGAATAACAGGCAAAAGGGAAGACGAATATCATCATTTGGCGTCGCCTTTTCATGTAAATATCTATAATTTATCGCTAAAATGTTTTTGTTCGACCTTTTCTGAATGCTAATATGAGTTAGCCTTCTTGTTCTTTCAGGTGCTGAAGAAGATTGATCAGTTGTGACTTTTTTTGCTCTACAGTTGTGGTTGTTGTAGATGCTACTTTGCCTTTTACATCCAGGTCCAGTGTTCCAGCATGGCTGGTATGGATGACGAAATTGTAAAGCTTTAACAATTTCTCAAATGGTAGTACTCTTTCTCTTTGTATCCTAAAAATCGATACAAATCCTCAATTCTCTCTGAATTTCTTCGTTATACTTCGTAGTTGATAAGTCTTATGGGGTGAATTCTCCTACTTTTGTCATCGCAGTAATAACAGTTTTTAAGGGAAAGATTGCAGAGATTGAGGCTTAAGTTGATATAATTATTTCTGAGCGGATAGGATTATTTTCTGTTGTTTGAAAACATGTTGAACACCGTGTCACTGTCATGTACGTATTTCAAACTCATGGTTTACAACTTAGTTCCCACTTATGGGATTGGTTTTTAATTCTAGCAAGCAGCACATATATAAAGGGACTGTTTGATGCACATTATTGAGTGAAGAATGCATTTTAAACCAAGCCTATATTTGCCTCATGTTTATAAACCGTTTATAAACACTCGAGTCATTTTTTAACTGCACACTTCGAGGGATTCGTAAATTTTATTTACCCGTCACTCATTTCTATCTATTTATAATTGAAATCGTTTATAAACATTTCTCAAACAAGGAATTTGAATATTGACTTATAAGATTCTTGAGAATAGTGGTAATTGCCTTTTTCGCCTAGGAAAGTTTTTTTTTAATCCTTTGACCAATTTTTTCTATTTGAAAAAAAAAAACCTTTCATTTCTATTTTCCATTTATACCCTTCATCCCTAAACAAAAACAAACGGCTCTCAAATTGAAATCAGCTAAGAAGCAGTCGTATTAGCAAAGCGATGAAAGTCTTGACTGGACTCTTGACCAGGCCAGGCATATTAATTTGATAGAAATGTATATGACTCGGTCAAAATCAGGCTTTAACCGAGTTAACATGTTCGGGTGATCGTTTTGATTGGATTTTGAAATCATCTTACAAAATTTCTGGGTCCAAGGGAATTGAACCTTATACCTCTAAGGAAAATAATGAGTTTCTCACCATTTGAACATAAAGTGTTTTAGAATCATTTATGTGTAATAACTTATATCTATTTAGTCCCTAGTTGGAACATATTAAAATTTTCATTCTTATTCTTCTACTTATTTTCAACAACACATTTTTCAATAAAATAATATTTTTCATTACATCAATAACTTTTCCTTCTTTTTCAACAACGCATTCTTCATTAATCTATTATTCCAGAATACATTCTTCCAAAATAACGTGGCTCAAACATAATCATTTATAAGTTTTATAAAAATATTTTTTAAAAAATCTTGGTCCAACATTTTACTTTATTTTATAAACCTAAATAATTAGTGAAAAGTAAATTATTAATTATAATTTTACCCCTAAATTTTTTTTATACTTTATATTTTTTTATGGGTTTTTAATTCCTGATCGAGTCTGACAACTATGAGTACATCTACAAAAATGAATTGGTTGAGAAAAAAAGCTCAAAACAGGATATATATTTATATATATATAAAATTATACTAACTCTTTGTCCCTCTGTGTATATATATACAACAGAGGGAGTTAGTATAATTTGCACTATCGATACCTCCGATAACTTGGGATTACAACTTTTCCACGTAGATATTTCTATACTAATTCAGATTTTGTGAATTTCATTTTTTTTGTTTTGTTGCGATTGCAGTCTTTCCACATTGGTGGTGGAAATATTTGGGCATATATAATTTATACATTTATGTCATCAACAAAACTCACTGTGAGTAAATTCGCTAACGGTTTTATTTATTTATTTATTTTTTTGGTAAAAACCTGAGGTGTTTCACTTTCAAGGGTCTGATATTTTAGTTAACAGGTTTCCATAGGCGAAGTAGGAGGGTGTACGACCAAAAAATTGGGGCTTGATTCTTAAAATCTCAAATATTGAACTTTTGTGGTCACAATTAACCTTAAGATTCATCTAATTTTCCTAGCAAAAAATATTAAAAAATAGATCCAAGAACACCTTAGAAATGGCCGCACAAGGAATGAAGTGATTTGCAAGCGAAGCAATGTTCTAGTCCGCATGCTTGTGCATTAATATAGAGATGAAATACAATCTTAATTGACAACGCGCTTGAATCATTAGTCAATTGTAGCAAGTTGCTCTTCATCGACCTCAAAAGCTTCTTGCTTGTTTCATTCATGGGCAACAATTCTGTACATCGATTGTGTTTTGGCACTTCCTACAATATCGGATATAAGTATTTGAATTTATCAAAACTTCACAGAAGCAGCTAAAAGTTTAAATTACTCAAAAATTATGTGAATAATGGTAAAGACAAGAATAAAAAGAATTTGCAGATCTTGATGAATCCTAAAAGAAAATATGCCAAATTTGAGAAATAATTATTTTTCAGACTTGTCAACTTAATCCAAACACATGATCCGAATGTGTGTGCTGCTCATGTGAAAGGATCGACATAATGGATGATCCCTCAAAGCTAGAATCCATGTTTAGTCATGAAATTGTGGGAAGCAAATTCAAACTATGAAGCGATGGTGGCCAATCAATTTGGTGGCTATTCCAATATTGATCACAAAGTTGTTCTCTAATGTTAAGATTGATATAGCCCTTCCCAATAATCTTTTCTTGTTCTACAGAAATTTTGAATCTGGCAGAGACAAAATCTATTGCCTTCTGGTTTTTTGGTACCTGGAAAACAAATCTTTCACAAATTTACTCTCAAAGAATATAATTCATTACATTTTCCAGGACTGAACAAAGGCTTACTTAATTTGTACTGAAGAGCTCAATCAAACCACCAGCAACTGGAATTAGAACTTGGGTTCCAACAGATTCCTGCAATCGAAGTAAGCATACTGATTCAAATTCACATATAATAATTTGTCGATTAGCGTACAATCGT
Organism: Fraxinus ornus; assembly: GCA_903798235.1. Classification (NCBI taxonomy): domain Eukaryota; kingdom Viridiplantae; phylum Streptophyta; class Magnoliopsida; order Lamiales; family Oleaceae; genus Fraxinus; species Fraxinus ornus. Next base: position 28,994 of record CAIGRF010272566.1, read on the forward strand.
CGAGAAATTTTTAAATTTAGTATATTATTGAAATAATCGAAATATTAATTTCGAATGGCCGACTTTGACAAGTCGTAATATTTGCTACGATTGATCGTTTTGTACGCCATTAACGACGTAGAAAACTAGATTGTGATCACTTGAAATGGTATTAAGAATTTGGAAAATATGGAAAGCCATCAGCAATCTATAATTCTTATAATGGATTTTTAAAAAAATTTGAGGGCGAAACGAGATTTATAAAGCTAGACTAAAAGAAAGCGAGAATTTTTCAAAAATGAAAAGTTTGACAATATTTTAATTTTTAAAAAAGAAAATATGCAGTTACTAATTTATAATTGGCAAAATGGTTGCTAAGTGTTTCTTCCATTTTTCATTTTCAATTTTTTTTTTTATTAAGACTAATGTTTTACTTATGTCACTTTTCTAAAGAATGATACGGGAGGTTTACATAATAGAAAATTAACAAGAACCTCCATTAAAGCCAAATTTCTCAATTTAAAGACTGAGGACTAACTTGCCAAGTAAGTCATAGGTTAAGAATCAACAAGACAGAATTTCTCAACCTATAATTTTTAAAGTAGGTCCCCAATTTTTAAATCATGATATTACACCCTCAACCTTTCAATGTTATTGCTTGAACGCTTTCCATTCGAGTTTCCATTACAAATTAAAAATATTATTTCAATTTTATTTTCATTCAAAAAGAAAAACAAAATAAATAAGGNATTATTTTCATTCAAAAAGAAAAATAAAATAAATAAGGCTCGTCTCTTGTGAAATTGCAGAAAAAGTCCCAAAATTTACGCGAAATTGGCAAAATTTGTCCAATCGAAAGGCGGTGACACGCGCGCACAGACATTCTTGGCGCGCGCACGGTATAACAATTTTGGTCCCGATATATTAAAACACCCTTCCACGAGCGCACCACATTAAGCTTGTACGTGAGCACAGGCTTTTTTTCCTTATTTCTTTTTTTTGTCCATCTTAGTCCTCCATAATTACACGTCAGGTCCCTCAAGTTTGATCATGTATAATCCGGTCCTTAAATTTTGATCTTTATATCAATTTTGCCTTCCAAATTTGTAACCTAAGGACCTCCAACTTTCTAACCTGTGTGCTTTGGTCCCTAACTTTATGTTTTTGTACACTTTTGATCCAATTTTCTCTTATTTTTCTCTTATTCTCTTTTCATTTAGGTTTATGGCCTACAAAAGCCAAAATTATCCAAATGTGAGTCGATATCCGCTATTTTCATCAATAATAAGCATATTTAAATATTAAATAATTGTGCAAAAATACACTAATCAATTCGACCAAATATTGTTAAAAAAAATGTCTTTTTACATATAACAACGGATCATGTGAATGCGTTAATCAGTACTAAACATAACCATGAGAAGGCACTAGAATATATATCTAAAGTATACAAATTCCATTCGTTATTACCATGTATAACATGTGAAAAGGCCATGTCCAGAGCAATGCATTTAACCATCATATCCAAATAGGCAATGCTGCCACCAATAATTAAAGTGAAAATTCTTGGGATCTCTTGAGACACCTAAAGTTTTACACAATACTGTACCTCGTAGTAATATAATCTAACTATAAGCCCCTATTTGAGTCAAATTAAAATTTTCATTTTCATTTTTCTTCTCATTTTCAACCACATATTTTTCAATAAAATAATATTTTCCATCACATCAATAACTTTTCCTTCTTTTTCAACAATACATTCACCATCAATCTACTATTCCAAAAGACATTCTTCCAAAATAATGTGGCTCAAACACCCTAAATTATATGAATATTCCTATGAGGGTTTCAACACTACTTCATTACCTGGATATGAGCATCTCACTCTTCACATTATCAATCACTGTAGGCTCATAAGAAGTCTGTCCAAAATTTTCTCTCTTGCTGCCAACAAGGACCTCAACTCCCTAAAGCCAAAATGCACCAACAAGTTAAGCCCTAAACCCTAACCCCAAATCAACCTATCAAGTAAAATTAAGCAAAAAATATTCTCAATTGAGTCAATTCTATGTACCAAACTACCCTTAACTGCACTATCAAGTTAAGTCCAATTCAGCCTCCATACATTCAAACACACATAATAACATTCAGAAAATAAGTACGATTTGGGAATTTTATTGTTTCAATTTCAGCCTTCAGGTTTATATAAATGGATTTGGGTCATTTTTTTCTCTTTGGGTTGGTTAATTGGAAACCCAATGGGCCAGTACCCAAAAAATGAAAGTGATTGGGCTGGGCCCAAAAGTTCAGTGCAGGCCTGTGCCTGCATTGGTCCTTAATGGGAGCCCATGGGCCGGCGGATTTAACCCTATAAAAGTTTATGGTTTTGCAGCTCTTCGCCTCTTCCTATTCCCTTTCAGAATGGCTACGTACAAATCAAAAACTATTGAGAAAATTGAGAGAGCTTCTAAGGAATTCTTATGCGATCTGTTGTTGGATGAAAATCAACCAATTTCGGAGCGATTTAGAGCTTTCGGCGTGCGCAGTCTCCGTGGCAGTCCTGATGTCCTCAACGCCTTCATCAAAGGTACAATATGTAAACAAATGCAGGATAAAGAGATGGTCGAGTTTTATTATTATTGTTATTATTATTTAGTTGTTTTCCTCCTCCTCTTTGTCTTCGTCTCGCCGCTAGTTCTGGTTCTCTTTGTAAACCTGCTTTCTTTAGCTATGTGAAGTGACTTGATCCGTGAACGGAACCAAACAACGCTGTACTCCTGGCCGAGTTATCCTTCAGTGTATGGCGCGCCACACCAGCCCATTTCCTTCCCTACCCACCGAAATACCAATCTTTTACCATAGGAAAAACCTCGCGCTTAACTTGTTTGTGTTGTTTTGTGGGTTAATAACTTAATGACTGGCTTGCTTGAATGAGGGAGATGTCATTTAGACTCCTTTTTTTTTTTTTTTCCTGTTTTAGCAATGAGGGATAAGTCAAGCATTCTGGGACATGGGGCCGCAGATATATTGGGTCAGATGCAAGATCCTGATGCTATCCCTGCGTTACAAGCTGTTCTAGGCGATCTTTCCTTGCATCCCATTGTTCGCCTAAAGGTATCATGCTTTTGAATTTGGAAAATTTATATTCCTCTGTTTTCTCACTATGTTTATTTAACAGGCTGCAGAATCTCTCCGTGCGTTTGGTTTAGAGAGTAGTGTTCCAGTCTTGAAGACTGCTTTCGAATCAGATCCATCTGCAGAAGTTAAAAAATCATGTGAACTGGCTCTTGCTCGAATTAGGGAGCTAAACAATGCGAAGCCTGATGAATTAAGACGTTTCAATTTGTTGGAAGCAGCTCCATTGCTCTTTCGCCCTATTCAGGAATTAAGGTTTGCACTTCTTGATATAGATTGATAATCATAACATGGTCTTACCAGTCTATAAAAGTATTTGTTTTGTTCTCTGGTATATTATTCAGGGAAGTTCTACTGAATGAAGACAATAGCCTATATGAGCGCTGCTCTGCACTTTTTTCACTTCGACTGTATTGTCTTCATCCAACCTCTTGTACTGAGGAAGCAATCTCAGCTATTATTGAATCCCTATATGCAGAAAGCACAGTTCTACGGTACCATGTACGTTTTCATTTTGTGCTTTAATGCCAAGTTTTTCCAAAGATATATTACCCTACAGCGAAAGAGAGATCACCTGCACACAAATGGTCAAAGTAGTTTGAGAGTGACCCTCAAAGTTTTTGAGTTTGGGAAGTTGGTTCTGGTTGTAACTGTAGGAATTGACTCTATTACTTGAGCATCTAATGTTCTATTGACCTGTTCCCCAGGCTGCGTATTGCTTGGTTCTAGGGAACAAAATAGCTTTTCATGCTCTATCCCAAGTTCTTCGGAATGCCTCCGAACATCCTCTGGTTAGACATAATGCTGCTGAGGCTCTTCATTCTATTGCAGTGAAAGAAGGTCTTGATTCTACTACATGTATGTCCTCCACCTGTACTTTTTACATATTGTTCTTATACCATTTGAGGTATATTTATCATATTATAGTTAGTTGGCCATGGCAATTTGCATTAGAATGAAAACTATTTTTTCAGCAAGTCTAGATGGCGGGCTAGACTCTTTCTTTCTTTCTGGGGGTGGGGGGACTGCCATATACCATAGACGCAATTCTATGAATTATTTTGTGTTTTCCAATTAAATTAAAAGGTTGCAGCAGATTGATAAAAAAATTTTAAGGGGCATTGAAGGATTAAATTCATTAGAGTTCTGAGACTAGGAAGCTCCGAGAAAGGAACTTATACCTGTCACTTGATGCAAAATCTCTCGAAAAAAATTGGTACAGACTTTACCAATTACCATGCTGTTAAGTACTATATTTTTAAGGATGAAGAATAGATGAAAAAAATGAGCTGGTTTATTCTATATATATTTTACTTGATCTAAAATTTTTCTTTTTTATTTTGCACAATTCTTCTTTCATGCATCTTATGGATTTGTAGGCCGCGAATGTATCACGCTGCTCAAGGAACTTGCTGAGGGTCCTGACCCTATTGTTTCACAAAGCTGTGAACTTGCTATTAGGATGCTTGATTTTAGGAGATCAGGGCGGAACTTTGTGGTAAATCTAGAATTTGACTTATTTTTCATGTCATTTCTCCATTCTTCACATGAAATGAGTTTATTAGGTAAATATATATATTCCAATTCTCTTTTTATATTCTTACGTAAATGTTTTGAGTTATTTTTTGTTGTGAATTTTCAGATTGTTGCTGTCAAACCACACCATACATCCATTGGCACTAGCGTCCAAGAAAGGGACTCAGCAAAGAACACTAACTAGTCATGATATGTTAAGTAAAGAAGAAAAGTACTTTTGCTGTGGTCGGACTTTGGAGTAAAAAGTTAGAATCTTTTTGTTATTTTGTTATTCGAGCTTAAGGCTTTTTGATACCCGATGCATATGCATATACATGTTTACATATACTGATATACATTTCGTACACGTTATGTATCTCTTATTATTAATCTTTCGTAACGACACGATTATGTGATTACATTAGAACAAGATTTCTATCAAAGTGTGTTTGAAATTATTTAATTTTAGTAAAACAACAATCTGCATAATTGTGCAATCTTAACAAGTGCACACAAGCCAACTTAGCCAAGAACATTAAGTTACCATATACAAGGCAATGGAAGAACACTCAACAGCTACTCAACAGTTCACCATATATAAGGAATTCCACTTTCTGTGCTAATCCCAGCTCTAGTCAAGAAACGAGCTTCGCACTGCAAAACGATTCAACAAAAATCTGTTCCATTTTTCTCTCAACTGACATATCTACTCCGAGTTTCACAACTGACATATTATCATGTAAATTTTAGGTGGATAGATCATCAAGACATGAAGAACATAGAGCGTTCGATAGGGAAAAATCGAACTTAGCTAAGCAGCTTCGCATATGTCTAATCTTCGTACGACCAGTCAAGCAACTACAACTAAAATGTTAGTCTAGACCTTGATTCGAAACAAGAAGTTTCAACAGTTAGATGAATCAATTTGTTGAGAATTCAGAAAACAAGAGAACTCATAAGATGATTCAACATATGACCTCTAATCCAACAATTACATGCTAATGCCACTATATGTAAATCTACAAGATCTTTCACTCGTCTACCGATTATCATTATTTATCGACAATCAATATTATGAATACAACGAACAATGACAGGTAACGATTGACTTCAAGGATAATTAGCTAATAAGGAATAGAGCGGTGATGCAATTTGCTGAGAGTATCACCAACGAAAGGATGCAAAGTTGTAGCCATAACCATTATGAGACACAATAGAAGGATTTTTATTATAGATGCCCTAGTAATATTCATATAAAAAAATTATAGTGAGATTTATAAATAGACTTCAACGAGAAAACATGAATTCAAAGATAATCCAATATTCATTCCTTAATTGTTTTTGTATAGAGGAAACTATTCTGAAATTTTTTATAACCAGGAGTCATATGAAGTAGAATAAATCATTATAACAATCCATATTCACGTCACATCAAATGAATTTGTCGTGCTACTTTGGATATTTGGAAAAAGCTTATTGGACAGGCTTATAAATAGACTAAAAAAACATGCTTTTAAAATAAATGAATTTTTTTTTTGGAGGGAAAAGCCAATTAGGACCAAAGCTATTCTCAATAGGGAGGGAAATGTGTATTGCGACGTGATGTCTTCGTCGGAAGGACGTTTCAATACAATGTATGAAGTACGGGAGACTGTTATGACGATGGTTGTCGGAGGATGAACACATTCATCGTGTCGTTCATGATAGATAGATTCGAAGTTGTTTGCAGCTGCCACTTATTTGAGTTTCGGGGAATACTATGTAGACACGCGATCACGGTACTGGTTCGGAATGACGTGACACATGTCCCGGATAGGTACATACTGCGGACATGGAGGCAAGATGTTCGTAGAGCACACATGAGAGTTGTAATAAACTACGATGGGTTGATAGTACTCCAGCACAATTGAGATGTGAAGAGATGTCTAATGGTTTTGCCGAGGTGGCAAACTTTGCTGCAGATGATGAAATTTGTTCACACGCAATAATGGAGTGGATAAAGGTCCAATGTAAAGAGCTTACGACCACGAAATCGAGTATATGAAGTAATAATGTTCATTCGCAACATGCTACGCAGCTCCTCAATCTAGATAATGATTTAGCAAACAACTCAAGTGTGAGCGTTTTGGATCCAAAACAAACTCGAAGAAAGGGAGGGCCAAGAAAACTTAGGAGAAAAAAGCCCATCAGAGACTGCATCGAATAAAGCGAAGGTACGTTGAGTACAGTATTACTTGCATCAAATTCGAACTATGAAGCGATGGTGGCCAATCAATTTGGTGGCTATTCCAATATTGATCACAAAATTGTTCTCTAATGTTAAGATTGATATAGCCCTTCCCAGTCATCTTTTCTTGTTCTACAGAAATTTTGAACCTGGCAGAGACAGAATCTATTGTCTTCTGGTTTTTTGGTACCTGGAAAACAAATCTTCACAAATTTACAGTAGAAGAATATAATTCATTACATTTTCCAGTACTGAACAAAGGCTTACTTAATTTGTACTAAAGAGCTCAATCAAACCACCAGCAACTGGAATTAGAACTTGGATTCCAACAGGTTCCTGCAATCGAAGTAAGCATACTGATTCAAATTCACAGGATAATAATTTGTCGGAAAAAAAAAAAAAGAGAGAGAAAAGTTTCACCCAAAATTCCTTATATTTTCAGTTCTGTTGCTTCATGAAAGCATGTCATTAAACAGACAATCTGGTAAATTTTCAATACTTAAACAGACACTTCAAGTATTTACGGCATACATTTTGAACACGCCGTAAAAATTGAATATTTACATCATAATTCTCAAGCATGCCGTATAGATTGATGAAGAAAATAGTTGTGATTTATTCGAAATCAAATACGTCCTTAAATATTTAAAACTTATTATATTTGAACTACAAAATTTATGAGGAATCAAATTCTAAACGCACAATTTCAAAACTGTGAAAATTTACATAATCCAATATGTATCCATATTTTTTTTTTTTTATCATAATATTCCAAATTTTAATTAATTGTCATATCGTTGTCCAACTAAACGTGCACGCACAAATATAGAAAAGCGATCTTCTAAGCACCGATGATTAGATTCAAGAAATTAAATGATTTTCTAAACTTTGAAAGATCTAATCGAATAAAAAACACAAAATATATACATCTAACGAATTAATAAAGATACAATTGCTTTCACTTTTATTGAAATAGATCATAAACGTTGGAAATACAAATAATATGGTCTATATTTTACTACAAATATTATAGTCAGAATTATATATCAATATTCGGGTTTACATGAAGAATGCAGCATAAATGGAAGTAATTATATAAACCAGTAGCGACGAACCCACAAATACAACAAGTGTCACAACGGCGTATACTGGTTCATCTCCACAAGAAAACACACCCAATTTCACCTGAATAAAGTTTACAATTGAAAGCATCAAGAACATGCATCCCATGATGGATCCAATTGCGGATCCAAACAACCCATATTTCAGAACTGAAGAGTCAATATCAGCTTTATGAGGGTCAGTTTGGTCTAAACTGTTCAATACGTTGATCGACAGCTTTATACTTTGAGCTATGAGGGAGGAGAATAGAAAGAAACTGAAGGAAACTACTTCGAAAACAATAAGTTTCCTGACTGTATCGACACTGGCGTTGCATGATGCTGGATGCCCAGCACTGCCGGCTGCAGGCACCGTTAGGGAGAAGCCGATGAAGATTGCCATGGTGAAGAGTGAGTTTACGTTTACTATACCATCCAGGGCAGTTACATGGATGCTCGTCTTGTTGGATTTCACCGCGGTGGAGGGTTGTGTCGTGGTAGGGTTTTGTGCGTTCAGTGAAACTTTTGATTGCGACTCAATTCTGTTCAACAATGGAGGAAAGTGTTACAGAATTTCATATAGTCTAAATATGAAAACAATAATTCACTTACAGTTGAAATTAATATTCGACGAACAAAGGCTAAATTTCAACTGTACATTCACAACTAATATCCATTTATTAACTACATATTTTGTGATATCTATCTATTAATCAAGAATAAATCTAAAAAAATAGGGTCACATAGGCCTTGTTCGTGACAGGGGGCTAGCTCGCCCCCGTGATAGGTGGGGGGAGAATTCACGAATAGCGTAGCTCATTAATCAATATATAAGAATTATGGCTTTTCTTATTCATAAGGTTGACGTTTAAGATAAAACTAAGGTTTATAGAAATCACATCTTAGCTTATAATTCACACGCAGGCAAATACATATCCCAATCTTGCTAGTCGGAGGGATTAGTCTTTCGATGACCTATGATGTGTTGAAGGAATATTTATCTAATCCGATCGAATGCTAAAGCCTACAATAGCACAGAATAAATATGTTATGAAAACCCTTTTCGCTCCACTTAGCCTTATCCTCTGGGGGATTTTAGTGATTGGAAGGTCAAATCTTTAACAATTTGAGTAGCGAAAATTCCTATCCTAAGGGGTGCTTTAATATGTTCTTGAGTACTAGAGTCTCAAAATGAGAACGAAAAAAAAAAGAAGAAAAACTATTTATTTGAGAGAAGAGAGATTAGTACCCATCCAAGGCGGAAAAGTTCGACGGGGGTAACTGGGCTGAAGCTACAGCAGACATGCTATTTCTTGAGATCTTTTTCTTACAAGATTATTTAAGTATGGTGAAATGTCATACATATATGATATATGTACTCATATATATAGAGTTCAGCTTCAGCATCCCAAACAAAAGGGCAAGGAGGTTTGCATCAGAGTACTTTTTTCAATTTTCAGCAACTAATTATTTTATTATAATTGGTTTTAATTATTCTAAGTAACGTGCAATTGGAGATTTTCTTGGGATATATTTCTTGACCATGCAGGCATTTTTCCCTATTTGATGTTTGAAACGTGGTTTCGACAACAACCGTTTAAGAAACGAACAAATTAATCCTTAAATTAACAACCAAACTGCATATTTTTGGGTATAATATTTTTATGTTTACCTACTCGGGGAAAGTTTAATGGATCATCCGTTCAACTTTTCGACTGTATACATGTGTTGTGTTTATTTACCTAATTTTGTCTGAATGTTATTAGAATTAGTTATTTGTCCATTTTCTTGCTGCCACTGCTCTTAGCCTCCATTATTGGAAATTGTAAAATGCAGTGGGCACATGATTCATATGTCCGTTCAACTTTCCGACAGTATAAATGTGTTGTTTTTATTTACCTAATTTTGTCTGAACGTTATTAGAAATAATTATTTTTCCATTTTCTTGCTATCACTGCTCTTATAGCCGCCTTGATTATCAGAAATGACAAAATGCAGTATGCACATGATTCATATGAACATAATTGAGCTTTTTGGTACTCTCCAAATGTATAATATTGTTGTGTTTTTGTTGCTGAACATTAACCTTTTGAGGGTAATGATGTATTACATTGGACTTTACGTCTCTTGATCCCTAATTGAAGAACTTATAGGCTCGATCATTCCACGCGACATTTGACCCGTTAACCTAAAAAAAATTGTCATTTGAGGTGTAAAACTTTTAAGTGTCGCTCAATGACTTGAAAATAATTGCGACCCATGGTTAGTGATCTAGATCAATGGTCTAGAGCCCTCATATGAAAGGAGAAAACCCTAATCATTTCACCACTTCACTCTTTTGTTTATTAGCCTCTCTAGATCCATGACAAAAAAGTTCGACTGGGATAGAAGGGGAGCTACAGCTCCTATATTATTTTTGGAGATTGTTTTCTTATAAGATTATAGGAAAATTGCAGCAACTGTTCTCAATTTTTTTTATTTTTTTTTATTTTTTTTTTATTTTTTTTCAGACTTTACCTTAACATTCACTTTGTATTACACACAGTTTCAAACATTTTAAAAATATGCACTTGGGGTCCAAATGGATGACCGTTAGTTAACAAAAAAAAAAAAAAGATTTTTTTACTAATTTTGACAAAATTAAAGGAGGGAAAATAGTAGCTTTATAGTACTAAATTGAATAAATAAACAAAAAATTAGAAAAAAAAATAAAAATAAAAAGGTGCTTCTCCTTCTAGCCAACAGCAGTGCCGACACACTGTCGGCACCACCACCGCCTCCTCGTTGACAACTAACCACTATTAATTGCCCACTGCCATTGTCGCTCCCATCACCTCCACCATCATTCCCGAAGCCCAAATCCACATTTTTGCTCGACGTGAGCAAAACTTGGCCAAAACCACCAAGGTCACAGCCATCACGACTAGCAACATTGACCCCTCAACCACTCCACCCATCACTGTCTTCACCTATTCCTACCAAATCAACCCAACTCCACCTACGGCACCACCATCCCCAACTAGATTAATCTTCTTCCACAACCTCTGTTTCACCATATTAACCACACACCCACTTCAAATTCCACCTCTACATTCATCATTTTTATGCAAACAACAGTGATGGTGCCGATGAGAACACTGTCGGTCGTTTGAAGAATACTAGGGTTGTTAAGATTTGAGGTTCCATCTTAAAAGGTTAACCTTGATAAGAGGAGTAGCCCAAACTCTTATAAATTGGT
>CAIGRF010272566.1:81144-92169 GCA_903798235.1 Fraxinus ornus
CGAAATAATAACGCTGCAGTGTATCTGCATTCAAAGTGTTACTTGAAACATGAATTTCTACAGTTTCAACTGCTGCAAAAAAAAAAAAAAAAACCTTGCTTATGTTGGCTTGACGTTTTAGCTTTGTACATCCGAACCTAGTGAAATTCAAGGACTCACAGACAGGGCGTGAATTTGTTTTTGATTGATTTTCATTAGCAACACGTTCATATACATTTATGCCCATGAAATTTTTTGTGGATTAATTTTGCTACAATTAATCAGTGAGATGGAACAAGGCCCATGTGCATATTCCTCTCAGAAGTTTTGCTGCAACAAAATCAGAAATGGCTCGGGTGCAGAAAAAGTAATTATTCTTTATTGCTGTATAGCTTATTGCTTTTATTGTTACCATGATAGTATCTTGTTATCTATATGGGTTTTTCAGGAAAAGAAGATTGGATGAAGTATGCCTAGAAAGATTTCAGCAATATAGTCGAACATTCATACAGTCGTGGATCTTGCAAGGTAGGTCATAGTGATCTTTATTTTTCGATGGTCTTCTAGAGTATATTGTGCATTAAGATTTGTTCCTTGATTCATTTTTCACATGGAGAGCTTAAAATTCTTATGAGTGGATTGGCAATGATTATTGTAAAAACTCTTGCTTTTCATTATTAAACATTTAAACTAGAAAAATAATTTTACCTTTGAAATGTCCTGCATTTTAAAGGGTAAATGGAAGGGTGAACACCATATTATCATTTTATATACTGCATAATGTAATTCTAACTTCTGAAGTTATAATGTTAAGTATATTCTGCCTTTTAATGTTTTAAATTTCAATAGATCAACTAATGTTCATCTACGATTGGACATGGATATTCTCGAGTACTTCTTTGACTCAAATTCACACCTCAATCACTGTCACTCACTAATTTTATGCATACTTGATTTCATGCCTGAGCCAGGGACCCATTAACAAGTAATTCAACATTAGGCTTTGAGAATGGCTTTCCTTTTTAGAAACTGTTTTTTTCTGAAAATGAAGACAAATATTACCAATACTAAGGGTCCGTTTGATTGCAAATGTGGAATTTGGGTGGAAAGAAAATGAATTACATGGAATTGAATTGTTTAGAATTTGTTTTACTGGGAATGGTAATTAATTGTGTTTGATTGGTATAATTTTTCACCTGGAAAATGTTGAAAGTTTGGTGTCCATTTAGCTTCGTTTTTCATGGAAATTGTATATTTTTTTTTACCATTGGGTCTAGAATTTGTTCCAATTGCCAAAAAAAAAAAATGGAAAATCAAAACCAAGGAAAATGTGAGTGTGTGAGCCAAACCAAGAAATTGAATTTCATGGAAAAAAAAAAAGTGTATCAAACAAGGCAAAAGTGGAAGTTGGAATTTGTTTTCCATTTTCTATGAAAAATTTTGCACAATCAAACAGGGCCTTAGGTTAACTTTTTCGGATAAGCATATCAATTACTGCGGTAGAGTATTTTTAAGATAATTTGTATCTTTTTTTGGTAAATTGATGGTTGTCTGTTCTATATTCTATTGTCTATTCATACGTTCTTTAACTTTTGTTTAAATATCAGCCCTCCCAATTTTTGTCTGCAGATGATAATATCTGTCCTCTCATACTTGTGAGGTTTAGGACTTGTAGATTTACCCTTTTGGTTTCACCTTACTGTGGATATTAACATATCTGACGATGGAAGCTGATTATAGCTCACTTGCTCTGTCCCTTTTTCTTATGGCCTTCTTTTATTCATGCTCAGGTAAAGTATTAGTTGATGGAAAAGTGGTAAGCAAATGTGGAACTCCCATCTCTAACAAAGCGGTTTTGGAGATCAGGGCTGAAGTTCCCAAATATGTATGTAGGTGATTACTTCCTCAAAACGACGTTTGGTTGAATCTTTGTACATGATATTTGTATCTTTATATTTGAGAAGCCTTTACAACTTTTTTTACTCTTGGTACCAATTTATACTGCAGAGCAGGACACAAGTTAGAGGCTGCCATAGAACAACTGGAGATTGATGTAGCAGAAAAAGTTGCTTTGGATTCAGGTCTGTCTACTGGAGGATTTACGGATTGCTTGCTTCAGTTTGGTGCATCATTTGTTTATGGTGTTGATGTAGGGTACGGACAGGTAGGACTTCAAAAACAAATTCTTGTGGTCAAGCTGCTGTTTTGAATTTATTTATTTATTTATTTGTCCATTAATTACACAAAATGAAGTGAATGGAGCTTTCCAGTTTGTTATTTTACAGTGATTTAGCATTCATCATTAGTTAGCAATTTTTTTCGCTGAATATGATATTCTTAGGCAAGCCAGCATACAAATACATCAGACTAAAACTACATAAAAAGACAATTCAGAAAAATCAACAGATACGGGAATCATATCACTATTTCTGCACTATTAAGCGTGGTTGCATGTATGGTTACAACTAATCCAAAAAATTACTTTATTGTTTTCTCTGTAGGTGGCAGACAAAATCCGTCATGATAATCGTGTGTGTGTTATTGAAAGAACAAACTTAAGATATCTTTCTCAACTCCCGCAAAAGGTTGATCTGGTTACTTTGGACCTTTCTTTTATTTCCATACTAATGGTAAGCTTTCTTGAAGACATATTTCTGCTCGCTGTATTTTTTACTTCATCACATCGTTCCTACACGAAATGATTGTAGTCTGGAAAAGGAGTCATCTTTCGTTTGTGCTATATTATTAGGCAAACTAGCAATCTAATTACAATCTTGTGAATCTAGTATGTTGCTTATTTTCACTTTGTTACTTTTGATCACAAATTTGCAGGTTATGCCTGCTGTAGTCAGCATGATGAAGGAAGAAGCTACATTAGTTACTTTGATCAAACCTCAATTTGAGGCACGCAGAGGCCAAGTATGCAAGTTTTCTTGTTCTTTATTGGTTGCTTTAAGCTTCTCTTGGTCCTGGTCCCTTATGATTGTTATAGAATCCATATGATTGTTAAACCTGTATGGCTTTGTCAATAGTTAATGAAGAACTTTGTAGCATTTCTAGTCCAAGGCATAATTAATTGAAGAGCTATAGTTGTCCCTTTACGTGTTCCATCTGCTATATATATATAAGAAATTCTGAATTTCCATTTCGTTTCAGGTGGGACGTGGTGGGATTGTGAGAGATCCGTTGGTTCATCAGGAAGTAATGTTTGCTCAACTTCTTATTGCTTACCCCCCCACGACAGATTCTAAATATTGCTCTTAAAAGCAGACTATTTATTTCCCTGTGCTGTCCATTCAGTGCTTTAAGCTTTTTGACTGGCTGCAAATAACATTGATGATTTGTAATTTGACAGTGCAGCCCGTTTCATTGCTAGTTTGATTTAATGGTGTATTTAGAGTAAAGAAGACAGTTAAAATCGTAATCTAGCAACTTGGAAATTCTTGGAAAAGATACAGAGGAGCTGCTGAAAATCAGATAACTATAGTCATCGTCTTTGCCAAGAAAAAATATAAAAATAATTCTCATGCATTTGTGATTACAGGTTCTTGAGAAGATCATAAACGGTGTACAAGATTTTGGATTTCAGTGCAAAGGTTGGATTGATTCTCCATTGAAGGGAGCTGATGGAAACAAAGAGTTTTTAGCGTACTTCGGCCGAACTGCTGAAAGACCCGAAGACACCTCACCTGCTAAGGCTGATATTAGTAACTTGCACAGGGGTTGTCGACAAGATATGGAACTGGCAAAATAAAAATTTTGTACAAGCAGGATCCTTTTGCCAAAATTGGAGAAACCTTGTCATTTTTGAAAATTATAAATTATGATAAAGAAGAAATAATACNCCCCCCCCACACACACACACACACAGGGGATATTGATCAAATTAACAATAAGAAATGATTGTGCAAGTGATGAAAATGGTTAATCACGAGAAAAACAAGCAAAAACAAAATGAGAACAAGAAAGGGTGAAGTCGAAAAGTGGACTGGGAGGCCACCCGGCTGGTGTTGCAATTACAGTGGCCATTTTGTTGAATTGGGCGGGTGCCCGGATTTGTACAATGAGGTTGCCCAGTACAAAAATTTACTCATTGGGGCTTTGAATTTTGGTGTCGATTTGAAAGGTTTCACACCATTTTGGCTTGAATTTTTGCACTTTTTTTCGTTCATGGTGATTGTAATTCTATATATATATGAGTGGTTTTCACGATTTCACATATCACAAACATCAAATTCATTCACAGTCCAAAATTAAGGATTAAACCTAGTTTTGTATATTGTTCTTCAAATTTCCTTTTTTCAAGTTTTGTTTGATGGATTCAACCTTGGATTGAGTTTGTTTACTGTTGCAAACTATTTGGCTTTCAAGCACTTATCACGGCAAATATCGTTTGAGGTCATCGTGTTCAAACCTTCCATTTTGATGAAATTCATGTTGCTAATTTTTCTTGTTCTTCATCCACTTTTCTCAACACTCCCACCCGGACCCACAACAACATTTTTCATCGCTTCCCTATTTGTTAACAGTGTATTCTTCTCTGCTTAAATATCGTATTTCTACTTACTCCAAATCACCCATAATATGCACAAAGGGCAATTTCTGTGCTCAAGGGATATTTGGCTCTGTCTGATCTTAGTTCCATCGTACTCGTACAAGTTTTGAGTTTATACTCTGTCAAATGCAAACATCTCATCGTGTTAACTGTTTGTGTAAAGAGTACCTAACAAAGTGAAATAAGTAAGGACTTTATCCTTTTCTCTTGTAATTCCTAAAAATTTCACGATAAACCAGAATGTCAAATGATAGTATCTACACAAATGAACAGAAGATAGAAGAGGATGCAAAGGTATAGTCGGGACTATATGGTCAAAATCACAAATGTGCAGTGAAGTTCGGAAGATGCAAATCATAAGGAATCGTTACATCCATCATGATACTTTTTAGCAAATCATTTATTCCTATGAACTTCAATAGAAAAATGTGCCTACATATTAACCATCACTGAACAATGAAAGTCAGCAAATTATCAACCATTTTCACCAATAATTTTACATCAATGAAGAAAAGGACTGCCACCCTCTCTTGCCTCTAATCCCTCTCCGAATTGCATAAGCCTGAAGAATTGGTGATGTACAATCTGGAAGATGTTTATAAAAATATCACTCCATTTTTATCTACACATTTCAAGAGATCCGCACGTATTACACACTTATCCATCCATTCTTCATTTTTACGTATTTATAATTTAAACCGTCGATAAACATTTTCCACACATTTGTTTTAATATCAGTTTATTTTCAATTTCTTATTTTTTATTTGAATTGGACCCGTAGTATACGAATCCACAAGAATGGATTTCTAATCGATTGATGCATCAAGTCAGTCGCATCACGCATGACCAACAACTTCCTTAACCGCTCAATCCCACCTTTTTTCTTTTCTCCTACTGAAGGTTTTTGATGCAGATCTTCCTCGGTAACAAGAAGATTTAGATCGAGAATATTCGGTTTCGTGTACTTTGAATGGGTTAATATTCACCTTTCAGTGACGTAAAATATGGAAGTCTAAGCAATCATTCCATGACTTAAATGCTAACAAGTGTCAAACACGCGTACTGCTAATGACATTTTTCTTGGATAAAACATAAACACGCGTACTACAAGTCACATTTTTCTTTGATATTTTAAGTATGTTGTTGGCAGAAAACACCATGAAACTTAAAAGCTATGCAAAGAACTTTTTAACTTATTTTACTAGGAAAGAAAATAAGTCTTCGACTCAGAGTAAATCTCATTATAATCGTATCTTTTGTCCATCTCAAATGGGGCTGGGATTCACACCTCACCGAGAAATTGGTTCATGAACTGAAGACAATTTTAATCTCTATTACCATCCCTTGCCCAGGTATAAATCAAGAGAAAATTTGTATTGGAACACTAAAATAATTTTTGAATAATAGCATTTAATGGGTTTAAAAATTCCTGTAAAATATCAGGATTGTTCAATATTATTTATACATTCTGAGCAACAAAACAATGATAAGAGCAGGAAGCAAGAGAAAGTAACCAAAAAAAAAAAAGGAAAAAGCTGTACATTTGAGCAATTTACCTGATAGTATTATGTTGAAACCATCAATCTTAAATTTATGAATGTGTAATCTAATGGCAAGTATAAATTATTGAAAAACCAATAACGTTAACAGATAATTTACACGTTGGATTATGGATAGACTCACCACTATATCTTGTCTAACTTTTCTTTAATAGATCTCCTATACATCTCGAGCAACGATGAGTTCTTCTAGTTGATCGGCATTGCCATCATCCAATAACGCCAGAACGTCGTCTTCTGTGGTGAAGTCATAACGCTGTCCAATAGCTCTCAAAAGCTGGTACACTTCAAACATGGTAGGCCTCTCTTTAGGAGCCGGCAACACACAGCTACAAGTAACCTTAAGAAACTGGAAAAGCTCACTATCGTAACCTTTCCCGGCCAATGACACATCGATTGCTTCCTGAAGTTTTGAGGTACTGGACAGTTGGGAAATCCACTCAACTAGATTTCCCTTAAAGCTTTCGGGTGCCTTCGCCACATAAATCGGTTTCTCGCCGGTTACTAACTCGAGAAGAACGACCCCAAAGCTATAGACATCCCCCTTCGGAGTGGCAACCAGTGTTCTTGTATATTCCGGAGCAACATAACCCAGGTCCCCAAATTCACCATTTATAAAAGTACTCAAATGAGTGTCAACGGGATTCATGAGCCTAGCAAGTCCAAAATCGGAAATTTTCGGCTCGTAATCCACATCCAGGAAGATGCATTTGGAACTTATATTTCGGTGAATAATACGGGGATTGCAACTGTGGTGCATCCATGCAAATCCTTTTGCTGCTCTTATCCCAATTTTAAGCCTTAATGGCCAATCCATAGCTTTCTCGCCATCGTTCACATGTAACTTATCATGGAGGGTACCGTTTGACATGTGCTTATAGACTAAGAGTCTTTCCTTCTTAGTCATGCAAAAGCCAAGAAGCGGAACCAAATTTCGATGCTTTACATTTCCTACAGTAGCCATCTCAGACACAAATTCTTTCTCCGATTGTTGAGTATCCTGCAATCTCTTCACCATAAGAGAGGTGCCATCTCCTAGTACTGCCTTGTACATTGTCCCTGTTCTTCCTGACCCGATTATATTCTCTTTGCTGAAGTCATTGGTAGCCTTCATGAGATCACTTAGTTTCATTTTGGAAACCGACTTCTCAAACATCGAAAGCTGAAACAAGAAGATATGACTATTTGTGATTCGTTCCTCGTATGGACAAAAAAAAAGGGGGGGAACAAAAAATCTTATAAGCAGGCAGTATAAAATAATATACCTAATAGTTATTATATGTATAAGCAGAAATTACAAGAAGATATAGGTCTATCTTGCCTTGATGCCTTTGGAACCCTTCATACTCTTTGCCCATTTATTGCCTAGAGGATCGCCTTCCTTCTTCTTTCTAGCCACCTTGCGCATATAGAAGAACATGCCAATACAGACACCCAAAGCGGCAAGAGTCAACCCACCAACAGCTGCCCCAACAATTGGTCCAATGCTGGTTTTCTTGGAAGCGCCTTGGCAAGTAGGCAACGGATCGCCACAAAGTCCTGCATTATTCGCATAGCTCTCTGAAGTAATACTAGTAGCATTTTTTGAGAAGCTTGGAACTGGCCCAATCAATCGGTTGTTTGACACACTAAATTTCTTGATTCTGCTAAGTTGAGCAAGCTGTGCAGGGACTTGACCTGTTAACTGGTTGTTGTTAAGTTTGAGGACATTCAGGTAAGTGCAATTGGAAAGATCTACAGGAATCTCTCCAGATAACTCGTTGTTGGAAAGATCAAGGCTAGTCAGAAATCCAACTATATAAGAGATGTTATTTGGAATATTTCCATGGATTTTGTTACCAGAAAGATCTAACCCTGTCATGGACGAACAACCAGCAACACCTAGTGGAAACGTGCCCTTAAGTTCCATGCTCCCCAGATTGATATTCAAGACCCTATTCTCATCAGGATGCCAACAGTCAATCCCAATAAATGAACAGATGAAACCTTCAGTTTTGTTATCGAAATTCCATGTTGTTAAGTAACCGATTGGGTCTTCCAAAGAAGATTTTACAGCTCTGAGGCAGTCAACATCACTCTGAGCAGCGTAGCTAAAAGATCCACTGAAGAGTAACCAGATAGAGGTAGCAAGAACAAGGAGGGCTCTAAAATTGAAGACCATCCTTGTGAAGACAGCATCCATAATCCCAGATAAAACAAATATGTCAACAAACTTAAGGTGTCGCATGGAAATATTATAATGGTCACCGAACAGCACGCCTTATAAGTTTGGTTGCTGAATAATTTCAACATCAACAAAACCAAAATTCAGAACTATGATTAAACATTTGAAAAACTGTTTAAGTGGAGTAAAAACAATAATTAGGGGGTGAATGTAAAATACTAACAGGGATTATTCTGAACAGTACAGTGATTATTTCAAATGATAGACAATCAATTGCAAAACCACTTCATCTACGACCATTGTACCACTAAGAGGCAGAAATATCCGATGTCTCCAACACTAAAGATGGAAAATAGTGCAGACAAGAAAAGCCAAGTTTAAGGTGAGAAAAATTTACAAGTTGATGATAATTTCTTTCTTATCTATATCAACGCTTGATTTTGCAAGTTCGAAATCGAGAAAGAAATCAAACGAAATTAATACGGTGAATAAACGGTATTTCATTAGATAAAGAGAACACATAAGCATTCAATTGAATTTTATTCAATTCAAAAGTACAACAGCTTCCACTTCCAACAACATCAAAAACCTAATTAGGAGGAAAGAAAAAAGTGGGAATAGTGATGAATGAATTCTTAACTCGGAGTTAACTAATTCTTTTTATTAAAATCGTGAAATCAGAATAGCAAGAACAAAAAGCCACTTGAGTTAACTCAATTACAATTATACACCCCTGAAATCAGAAATTCACGCGATCCAATAATTGAATAAAGAAAAATCAAAGAAATCCACCTCAGATGTCACAAAAGGGGATCATATCTTTCATGCCAACTGAAGGAAAATCAGAAAGACAAATCATCAACTCTTTGTTCGAAACATTCAAACCCACCAACAGATATATGCTTACAACTACATATATGCGTACAAGAAAAAAAAATCTGCTTAAATAGAGATAGATAAGTAGATAGTTACTGGGGGGTATTCGCAAGTTTCTTCGATCTTGATGTTGAACGGAGACTTGAAGGTGGACTGAAATTATAAGAACAATAATCACTATCTATTTCATCATTTTGTTACTGTTGAGTGCCTGGTCAAAGAAGGGATGCAATTTTCCACCATCTGTTTTCTTGGTTTCTTCTGCTTTTCATTTTCCTTTTGCCACTGAGGTAAACGAACTCAAGAAAAGGAAATTTTTGAGGGACCATGGTTTGACCCATTCGCCATTTTTTTTATTTTTATTTTTGGCCTTCTCACAATTGCCACAAATTAATGGCCAACTTGTTTGTTTCTTCCATTGTTTAGACTAAAATATATTACTAATTTCAATATGCGTACATTCATGTCTGAACTCAAAATGTACAAACAGCAAAACTCTCATTAGACAGTCCACACATAATGTTCGACCAGAATATCTCAATTTAAACTAGGTAAATATCGATTTGAGCCAATTTTCAAAGGAAACAATTAATAGGATAATTACATAAGGAAATCAATATAGTATAATTGTATTAACCTCATACAATATACATATAAGTCAATCAGTGAATGCACCTAACTTGACCAATTTGGCATTCAAGTAAGACTGTAAGAGGAGATAACTTGACATAAATGTATATTTCAATAATAATATCATAAATATGGTTGAAACGTCTTTGACACGCTAGACAATGTACTGTCCACTAAAGAATTAAAGAGACGTAACAACTATTTTAGAAAAAACGGTTCCAACATTCTGCTTGTAAATATTTTAATGCCATTCACTCCATATAAGAGAGATTGTTCATTAACTTAATAAGAAGGTGGTTGGTGTAGATTAAAATTAGATTTTAAATGGATTGTGATGGAAGTTTTTGAAATATGCGATTGAAAAGATGTGGGACCCATGAAAAATGTGATTGATATTGATTGTTTGACTTTGACTTAAACTAAAATCAGATTATAATCTCGTCCAAACAGACCCTAAAATTACTCAAATTTCGTCATGGCTACAATAAATGATGAATAAAGCTTTGAGTACAGAAAATAAATGTCAGAATTTCAACAGGATTTCAAAATTTATCTCATGTGGGTGGGCTCCATGTGATTAAAAAATTGCCAAAATTTCCCCACCCCCCACCCCCTATTGTCTGGTGTCTATCATGTACTCATAGCATCACCCATAAATGATTAAGCTCTAATATTGAATCGACTATCACTACTTTTGGTGGTTGAACCCATTAGCCATTATTACAAAAATAATCTCTCGTTATATTAAATAATTACTCTAACTATAAACTAGTTACAAAACTTTTCTTGCCTTTTTTTGTGAAATATTTGAAATAATTATCATAATTTACCCACTTTTACTTGTTCATTTAAGCAAATTTTTTTTACTAGTTTATTTCTACATTTTTTTTTGTAGGTTTTTTATAAGCAAGCAAAAAGACCACATGATGTACAATGCATAGTTGTCATACTAGATCCAGACATTGATCCGAACAATGCAGCGGCTCAGTGAGTTAGTAGTTTAACCGGTGATCTAGTGATTCAACCGGCAGGTCATTGTATAAAAGCATATTAAAAAATATAAAGTATAAAAAAAATTTAGGGGCAAAATTAAAATTTTTAATTTATTTTTCACAAATTATTTAGGTTTATAAAATAAAGTAAAATGTTGGACTAAATTTTTATAAAAGAATATTTTTATAAAAACTATAAATAATTCATTTATTAGATATAAGTTATTCACACAAGTAATACTAAAGTACTTTGTATTCAAGTGGTAAGGA
>CAIGRF010272566.1:96960-113501 GCA_903798235.1 Fraxinus ornus
CCCAAAAATCCAAAAAAAATCGACCCAAACCGGTCGGTTTGGGTCGGTTTCGTCGGGTCGATCGGTTTTTTGCCCACCTCTAACTGAGAGTGTGTTTGAGCCACGTTATTTGAAAGAATGTATTTCGGAATAGTAGATTAATGGAGAATGTGTGGTTGAAAAAGAGTAAAAAGTTATTGATGTGATGAAAAATACTATTTTACTGAAAAATATGTGAATGAAAATGAAAATTTTAATGTACACGGCTCCGAAAAAGGTATAATTTTTATTAGCTTTAATAAACTATTTTTCAATCCTTAGTAATCATATGAGAAAATTAGAGGTATGGCCGTATGGGGAGCAAGAAAATTCAAGATTTGTTTCTGCGTGTACAGTCACGAGAATTGTGTGCGCGCGAATTGTGGAGGAAAAAAAAAATAAAAAAAAAATGAAAAGCTCCCTCCAAAGTTGAGAATCTACAGTTCTTTCAAGCACTGTTCTGTACAATTCCTATGTCGCAGCTAATTTCCCACTATTTTTACTGCTTCATTTATCCGAAATCTTAAGCACAAATATATTACTCATAGAACCCATTTTTATTCTGCTCAAGGAAACCCCATATCAAGAATTGCTCAGAAATCCATGGATTCTGATTCTGTTCCTTCCAGCCCAATTCCTATTGTTTCCACTTTCAGTTCCCCATTTAAGGGTTCTCCAAAGGGGAATGGTTCAACGAGAAAACCCCTTAGTTTGTGGCCAGGAATGTACCATTCGCCTGTGACAAATGCTTTGTGGGAAACAAGGTCAAAAACATTTGCTAGACTTCTTGATCCCCCACTTGATGCACCTCCACAAAGTGAATTGTTGACAAAAACTCCATCTCAGAGTAAGATGACTATTCTGTATAATTTTTCGACTGACTATATACTGAGAGAGCAGTATAGGGATCCTTGGAATGAGGTCAGAATTGGGAAGTTGCTTGAAGATCTTGATGCTCTTGCTGGAACTATTTCAGTCAAGGTACAATCTTTTCGTGGTTAACATTTGGATGTTGTCTTTAATTCTTAATCTTGGACATTATTCAATATCTGTGTCTGCCTGTGAGGGCTTTTTTATTTATTTATTTACATCTCCAACATTATGGATTTCTTGTTGTTGCTGATGTTGACTTGTCTAAAAGGTTAAAGGTGTTGTTCAGCTACATATATTTATTTAAATTTAGTCTTCAATACACGAGTTAGCCTGCAAGCCAGTTTCAATTTTTACCAACGGCATCCAATGGATAGCAGCAAAACATGATTTCATAGATCTTTGCATGCTTGAAACCGTCTTGAACAATTACATACTGGGACATGTTTATTTATTTAAATTTAGTCTTCAACAGCCTGTATTTGAGATAATTCCAGGTAGTGCTATGACAATGTTGCTTTTAGTGTTCAACGAGCAATTTTATATCTGATAAATGCTTGAAAACAAATGTATAATATTGTGTTTTGTTAGTCTTGATTCATTCAAATAAAGTTGTTCAGATAATTCATGCAAGGACTATAAAAGGTATTAGTTATGTTATGGTTGTAGGATTCGAGATATTATTCAAAATGTTATTTCCTTAAATAATCTTCATTTTCTTATGTATTAGCATTGTTCCGATGTTGATAGCACAACTAGACCGCTCTATCTGGTAACTGCTTCTGTTGACAAAATGGTGTTGAAGAAGCCCATCAGTGTTGACATTGATCTGAAGATAGTTGGTGCTGTGATTTGGGTTGGCCAATCTTCTATTGAAATTCAACTAGAAGTCACTCAGCCACCAATTGGTATTTTCTTCAGAACTAATTGTCTTTTTTCACTATAAGAAATTGATTAACTTAAAGCTCAACTCAAAGATTTTTCACGATTAGTCTTGAATAAACATTTTAATTATTTATGAATTTTTTTTTAATATCATTATAATGTTGTTTTCTTGATTACTTATAAATTGTCGTGCTCTTCCATTTGAACTCCATGTCATTGACGGTCTTCATCCAACTATATTTTCCCAATGCATTTCTTTAATTTCTATACACCGGTATTGCTTTCTCTGCTATTCGAACTTGTTCTAGATCTTAAGCTGAAAACTCAATGCTAGTAATTTTTAATCAGTTTTGGCTTCGTATTTGCCTTGTATTTCATCCAGCAATACTCGATCTCTCCACATTAACTCTAGCTAACTGATCTGTCTCTTGCACAATTTTTATCAGTCTTTAAATTACACTACAAGTTGGTTAGAAACTAGTTAACATGTGGTAAAACATAAGACTGCTAGTCACTATTTTCGTGCATGCATTAACCAAGGAAGACTTGCCCCCGCAGAGATAACTGATGGTTCAGAATCAGTTGCTCTGACTGCCAACTTCATTTATGTGGCTCGTGATTACAAGACAGGGAAAGCTGCTCCAGTAAATCGACTGAGTCCAGAAACAGAACAGGAAAAAATGCTCTATGAAGCATCAGAAGCAAGAAATAAACTAAGGAAAAGGAAGTTCAAAGAAGACAGAAAGGAAATTGAGAATGGAGAGATGAATAGATTTGAAGCATTACTGGCTGAGGGACGGATCTTCTGTGACATGCCAGCATTGGCCGATAGACACAGCATTCTCCTCATAAATACCCGCCTCGAGAACTCTTTAATTTGTCAGCCACAGCAAAGGAACATTCATGGTCGGATCTTTGGAGGATTTCTAATGCACCGAGCATTTGAATTAGCTTTTTCAACAGCTTATGCTTTTGCCGGCATAATGCCAAGCTTTCTAGAAGTTGATCATGTTGATTTTCTGAAACCAGTGAGTACCTCATTGTAAACTTCTCCTCTATTTCCTTATGTCAACTGAATTTTGTGATGTGTGTCTCTATCAATTCAAGTCCCTCATTAGACACCACAGAGAGCACTGTCTGCTACCTGTTTGGTTCAACTAAAAGCTGCTGCAATTGTATGTAAATGTTAGTCGTTGGTGGGGCCGTCTTCCTCAATTCCTTTCAGAAAGAATCGAGTGATATTTACAAATTTTCTCATCATAGTTTCTTATTTGCTCAGTGTGGTGCAATTTACCAGCTGTGCTCTAAAATTGCTAGTTTATTGCAAATGAGCATTAGCTGTCCGTACGAGATCAATAATTTTCTACAGATATAAAGCTGCGTTCCCTAACATCACATCAATTGCTAAACAGCCTGCCTTTTGTTGGTGTTGCAGGTGGATGTCGGAGATTTCTTGCGTTTCAAATCAAGTGTGTTGTACACAGAATCTGAGAACTCAGATCAGCCTCTAATTCACATAGAAGTTGTTGCACATGTTACAAGGCCAGAACTCAGGTCTAGTGAGGTATGCTCATCTTTACCACACGTCATACAATTTGTTAGCAAACAGTGTAAGCATGCATGTGTTCATATTAATATTTGTTCCACTTGCAATTAAATAAGAACTTATCTGTTCATCTATATCAAATTTCTTTTGGAAAAATTGCTGATTTCAAAACTGGCATTGGTAAAAAAAGAATTGATCCCTCAAAAGACTTTTGCCGCTGATAAGGGGACTGTTGAAAGAGGCTGTTAAGCCCGATCTGAGGCATTTGGAGTGAGGTTAATACGAGAGAGAGTGAAATTATTGAATGAAAAGATATACATCATTTAGTTGCTCGGAAAAGGGTGAGACTCGCCTACATAGGAAATTTGAGTGAGGGATTCTATGCTCTTTAGCATGGCAATTATGGGATGCTGGTCACCACAGCTAAAACTAGATGCTAAGTGTGGAAAATGAAGGAAAATTTTGCATCAGCTTCCTTACAGGTTACATCGTTGGTTTGTAGAGGGGGCATTGCGAATATTTCCCGTGAATTTCTAAATATCTTGGTTTTAAGATGGGAAATAGGATTAAGGTGAAGTTCTTAGGTGATATTTCGTGTCATAAGGTTAAAGGAACGTTTTGTGCAGCCTCTTGACATTGCCGTACGTGAAACTTTGCATCCCTCTATTAGCCTTCATGGATAAACTGGACGGCGTAAGTACAAACTGTAAATGAAGATTAGCCAACCTCTATAATGTTGCTTAGACATTTTACTGAAGTTCAATTTTCTTTTAACCAAGACTATTAAACGATATAAAAGTATTTATTTTTGTTGCAGGTGTCGAACAGATTTTACTTCACATTCACAGTTCGTCCCGAGGCAAAGGCTATGAACGATGGATTTAGGATCAGAAAGGTTGTTCCAGCCACAGAGGAGGAAGCACGCACGATTTTGGCACGCATGGAAGCTGATTCCCTATAATCACTTGCGTACAATGTGAAACAAACACCATTTCGCATTCGACTACATTATGGTGAAAAAAGTAGTGGGGGTTATAGAATGGGCAGAGTTATTATTCATAATAATTCTATTTGGAGTTTGAATCTTTGAGAAATTCTCTCAAATTTTTTGTGAAAATAGTATTCATATGAATATGAGCTTCAAAGTTAAGAAGAATAGCACATGTTCTTTTGGTTTGAGCATGTTTGGCTAAGCTTAAAATGTTTTTGTAGCAGATTACTTACACAAGTAATTTTCCTACTAGAGGCGGAATGCATTTAAATTACTAGATATACATAAATAATTTCTCGTCGGCCTCTCCGATACTCTCCCTCTCTCCAAATTATGCACTATATGTATGAATTTTTCAAAAAAAAAAAAAAAACTTATTTCTATAGATATCTATCAATTACAAAAAGGGGAGAGAATTTACATGCATCTAAAAACTTTAGGCACCAACACTAGGAAGCTAAGCTCCTTCTGACCATATCATAAAGTACATTCTCTTATGGCCAAAAAGCGATGAAAACGAGCAGTAAGATATTACGGGGATGTGGACTCCTCGTCTGATGAAGTGTCTTGCCTCTTAACAGGGAATCCACCTGAAACTTCTTGTAGCAATGGGTTCACAGGAACTGGAAATTTGTGGGCATGACTGACTATTGTTCGTTCGTTTATCATTCCAACTTCCTTGCATACCCGATCAAGAACCGTTAAAAAGTCCCTGACAACCATGAAGATTCGGAAAGGATGAGCCTCTTCCATGGCTGAGTTTCCATGGAAGTATTCGGTAATTTCCTTCACTAGAGACAGAGCAACACTTTCTTGGGCTTGAATCTTTATAATCTCTTCATCGGCTTTTTTCATGAAACTGTTCATAGACTCAGAAAATCTATGGCTGCTACCTTCCTGCAAAGGTATTGCTTCATTTAATCTTACAATTTCTGCAATGTTCCCAATTCCTTTCGAAAGCTTAGACACATCACTACTAAGCACTTCAGCATCCATGGCAGCAGCTTTCTTTACATTTGAGAGCTCTGAGCTGAGACTTGACACGACTTGAAGGCCAAGCTTCCTGCACTTGGCATCATCGTTTGCAGATGACTTGTCGTTGTTGTTCCCAGTAGAAAGACGGGCACCTTCACTTCTTATTATCTCCTGAACAACAAAATGCAGTAGTGTGGTTTTCCCATCGGCACCTTTGACATCTACAAGTTTGAGGAGTGTGTCTAGCTTAAAGGCATGTGCAGCACCCCGATTTGTTCCAACATTCATGCGATTTCCGGTCTTCAAAACTGCTTCTAGAAGTTTTAGGAACATCCTGCTTGTCCTCAATTCTTCACAAGCTGTCTGTAAAATCAGAAAATTCTTAATGATCATAACCGATAATAAAGTAAGCAATCCAACCACGCATTCAACAAAAAGTAGCAACAGAAAAAGCTTTTATCCTGCAATAACAGCAAAATTCATTTTCTATCTCCATTTTCTTGTCTGTATTAGTGAAGAAGCCAGCCGAATAAGGGGCAAAAACACTCAAAACTAACACGGATCAAGGAGATACGATTTAGATCTTAAGTGAACAAGTATCTAGCTTCATGAAATATCATAAATAATTAGCTAACAGAACAGATTGCTTTAAATCTGCTGGAAACAACAATCATGAGAATGGTTTGCTTCAGTCAAAAAAATCTCAAAGAAAGTTTTCAAGTGCAAAGAACCTGCCAAATATGTTTCTTCATTAATTCTCCCTGTGATGCAGATTATAATATAACCCACCTTTAGCTATTTCTTTGATACCAAATAATCAAATCAAAACATATTTTCTTTTATAGCAATGAAGCTTCTTCAGCCAGTTACAAAGCACACATGAAGCTGATGAGGGGTATGAAAAGATACCTCCAGAGTTTCAAATGACTTTTTGAGGTATTCAACCTCTGAATCGAAATTGGATATGTATAGCATTGCGTCTAGTCTTTTGAATGCATGAGGTATATCAAGAACCGCCTTCAAAAATCTCTCAGCAGCCCCAATCTTGCTTGGAGAATCATCTTTGAATTCCTTTAGCTTACGTTCTTCTTCCTTTGTTGGAGTCATCTTCAACAAACTCTCTAGAAGTTCAGTACCAAGAGTATCTGCATTACCTGTGTTCAAGTGCAATTTTTTTTTTATTTCTAGAAGTACAGTCTACAATAGACATCCTCATCACAAATAAAAAAGAACCAGTCTAGATGAGGACTGGACAGTTATTCCGAAGAGTTGCACAGCACCATAAATGTAGAGACTCAAGGGGTTAAGAAGATTTTTGTAAGAAACTTTTTGTTAAAGCAGTCAAGTATACTGAATTAGGACGGAACTCGTGTAAAATTTAAGCAAGGTCTGAGGTTTCCCTAAATCCATAAGGAGGAGAAGAGTAAGCTATGCATTTTGAAATTTATGACCGAACTTTTTAAGTACTGAAATGCGTGTCCCAAGTCATTCTCAAGATCAAGAAACAGGCCCATGAGAATAATTGGATCAGCAGACCATAAGATTCAACAATTTTTCAACATGGCAATCCCGAAATAGAGAGGAAGAGAAAATGGAAAGAGAAACAAAAGCAAATTATCCCATTATTATATCGTCACATTCAAAGGTCTGAATCCACAAAAAAAATTATTTCATTGTTCCAGGTGAAGCCAAAAAACTCAATCAACATATTTATGTTTAACCATTAATGACAAACATTGTATATACCCGTGATCAAATAAGCCAAAACCAACCCAATCAACATGTTATGCCATGGAAAATCATGATAATTGATAAAAGATCAGCTCATAACAAGAAACACTTCACATGATCTATCTTTGAAGAACAGAGATGAAAACGATTAGACTAATATTATTGGGATACCTTCTAAAAGGGCTTCACAAACTTCGTCTACAGTGACATTGAGTGCCCTCAACAGAATGGCAATATTTTGAGATTTCTTTGGATCAAGTACCCGATTACCATTGTCTTGGTTAGGCGAGGGAAGAACAGGCCGCTTGGCCATTTCCTTCAGATTTGGATTCGGGGTATTCACAACGAACAATGTCTCGATCATCTCCTCATTCAATCTGCAAATAGTTCCAGCACAACACAATTATATCGACAAGTTCAATTGACAAATAAGCAGATAAATTATATACAAAAAGTTGAGAATTATACTTAAATGAGCTGGATTTAAGTTGATCCCACACCATTTCACGATCAGAGCTCGCCCTTACTTTATCCCAATGCAGTGGCTTCAATTTTGGCTTAGGAGTAGTCTCCTCACTTTTCTCCATGAACTCATTGGAAAATTGCTTCTCATTTGAAACAGTTTCTGAATTACTAGAAGGCAACTCGATTGGAGAAATCAATGGAGTGTCGATCCCCATTGGTCTGAAAGGCGTTATGAAAACAGGTGGCCCCAACACCTGCTTTTTAGCAGGCGGAGTTGGAGTCCTTGGGCTCTCCCAGAGTTTACTGGGTGGTGGTGGTGGAGCCTGTGGTGGAACAGAAACATGTGAAGGAGGTGGCTTTGGAACACAGAGATGCACTGCAGCAGCAGGAGGCGGAGGCAGAGGTGGTATAACAGTCACATTTTGCTGGACAGGGCTACTGATTCTT
Source organism: Fraxinus ornus (assembly GCA_903798235.1). Lineage (NCBI taxonomy): Eukaryota > Viridiplantae > Streptophyta > Magnoliopsida > Lamiales > Oleaceae > Fraxinus > Fraxinus ornus. The sequence continues at coordinate 104,889 of CAIGRF010272566.1, forward strand.
ACTGGAGACTGTACATTCTGATCCGAAGCATTTGAAATCCTGGGCGAAGATTCTACACTTCTCCTCGAATATCTCTCCGGCGACGATGAACTCGGCGGCGAAGGCGACGCAGATTCCCTAAGCACCAAGCCACTAGGAGCAGGCTCTGACGCCATTGTCGTTTGCATCAGCGCCGGAGCCATCTGAATTTCGATCAAGTCCGGCGACTTGAGCATCGAATTTCTCGGGCTCAAACTAATCGCCGGAGAAACGCTCACCGACACGGATCTAACCGGAGATGCGGACCCGGAACCAGTTACCGATGAAGAGTAAGTGGACGAAGAATTTGAAGTAGACCCTTTAAAATTTCCCACCTCTACAGCTGCAAAAGCCCTCCTGGAAGCCGATCCAGTACCAATAGAGCTTTCTCTGCCATTTAACGATCCTTTGGGAGAGTAAAACTCATCTTCCTCATCTTTACTAGAAGCCGCCTCCGTGTTTCTGTAATTATGCCGGAAACTGTGCGTTTTCAACGGTGGCAACGGGTGTAGCTCCGGCGAATTCAAATTTCGCGGATTTGAAGCGTTACTATCACTGGTTCTGCTTCCATTGTAAACATTGCGCGAATCAATAACACTTCCACCATGTGAATTAACCAAAGTACCCAGGTAGAGAAACTCTGAACTAGATTGCGATGGCCTCTGGAGCTTCGGGATATGGTTGTTATTCGGCGCGTTATTAAATCGAGCACTGCTGTAATTATCAGATCGTTGGCTTTTGGATTCAATAGAAGATTGATTTCTTCGCCTGCGGAAGTGGAGGAACGCAACAAGAGAAACAATGGCGACGGCGGCAAGTACGGCGGCGACGGCCGCAACTATGAGCTTAGATGAAGCGGATTTTGACTTTGAAGGCTGTGGAAGATTGAGTGACGAGATATTCACCGGAAAAGAAGCAGAAGAAGCCGGTGAAGGCGGCGACGGAGGCGATGGATAGGACGGAAAAAATGGAGTGTTGTTAGGAGTAGTAGCAGTTGAAAAAGGGTATTTAGGGGTGGTAGGGGGTGAGGGCACGGGGGGTTGTGATGGGGGTATGGAATCTTGTGGTTGAAAGGGTTGATGGAGAATGCGGCGGTTGTGGGTGGTGCCAGTGCCGGTGGAGTATATGGGGCGGAGGGCGCAGGATAAGAAGAGGAAGAACAAGAAGAAGGTGGGCATATTTGTTTGTTTTTTTTTGTTTTTTGTATACAGAGAGAGAAAGAGGAGTAAATGTAGCTTAGCTGGGTGTGAAATGAATTGGGTTTGTTGCGGGACTGATGTGTTCTCACATTACACCTTTACTCTGTGAAAAATGAGTGATGACAGTGAGAAAGGTAGACGCAGTAGTGAGAGAAAGTGTGTGTATGTGTGTGTGTGAGAGAGAGAGAGTGAAGATTACAGTAATGATGGAGAAGACTAGTGTTTGCATAAACGGATACAGCTAAGATAGTGGCGATATTTGATTCTCTTAATGACGTGTTTGGCTGCATGGTGAAATCAACATTGGAACTGTCAATAAAAAAGGTAAATTAGGATTGGATCCTCATCTTTTACATAGCGTGATTATAAGTCCTCAACTTTTAAAAGTGAGTTTTAGGTTCCAAATTTATTTAAAATGTGTGAATTTAGGTTCTCAGGTGACGAAAATTATCAATTTCAATGTGAGTGAGAAATTAGTCGTGTGATACAAGTGACTTGACGATTTTGTTATCTAATTGCTATCGTGTGAAACTTTTGTGCAATTTTAACATTATAACATCTTTTGATATTTTCAAAAGCATGTTGCACATGCTCAATATTGGCTCGTGTCCAGAGTACGAGACGTGACGATCATGTGTCGCATCGTGTGCACATTGTGCCTTTTGGACAGCAACGTGCAATAACCAATGTTTTGAAACCCGAGTAAAACTGATCGATTTGATAAAAAAAAAAAAAAATCAGTATATATATTATTGTTTATGGCTGTTTATCTAATTGATCCATTTTTCGAAATATTGGTAATAATATAATAACTACAATGTGATGTTGCTTGTAATGCAATTCGATCCTTCACCAATACAAACCAGTAGTCAATGTGTAAATATGACGGCATGATGTTACATTGATCAAATATTAGGCAAAGCACCATAAGATAATAATAGTCTAGTTTAAAAGGGAATTATATTATATTATTCACAACTTTTATTAATTTTTCAATTATACATTTTATCTATTTTTATCAAAATTTACTAAAATTTTTATCAAAAAAATTGTCAAATTGTCGACACTTTTTAATAATGGACCGATTAGGAGAGAGAAACGAAAGTGGGCAAAATGCTTAGGATTCTTTAGAATATACACGATAAGGAAAATTGAACTGTTGGACCCCAATTTATTGTTAGAGTAATGAGTTCATCCTCAAAGCTTAAAAAGGAGAAAAGTGATCATCACCCTTCTATTATAATTATACTATCAGTGTTCAATGATAGAATTCATCCAAATTATCACGTAACTCTAACATGTCAAACTTTATGAAGCTATATTTTGTTTCTAAACTTGCAGCCGGTTTGATTCCAAATTTTTGCTTAGAAAAAATTGGAACGTTGCTACAGTATCCTGGCTGACAACTACTGTGCAAATATGATGCATGCAGGTAGCGCGAATGACCATAATGCCCTCGTCAGGTTCCAATTTCAAGAAAATAAAGGGCGCTTTCATAATTGTACACACATATTTCTTTGCTTTATTCACACGCTTGTTAGCACCGGGACCCACTTGATGTGAAAGAAAAATGAATTCTAGGCCTAATAATGTGCGTCAAACGGCCTCTTGGGTAGTGTTCAAAATTTGAATTTCCGTACGTTTAAATTTGACTCGCGTAATAATTTGTAAGAAATTTAGATAATTCTATTACTAGATATTGAGCGTCAAATTATAATGGAACTGGAGACCAACTTGCAAGTTAGATAATCAGTTACAATTTTAAACGATTGAGTATTTAGGTTATCAATTCGATCACCACCTCATTAAGTTGTAGATCGAACATCTTTTTTTTTATATATATAGTGAAAAAAGAGACTAGAAATTAATGGTAGCTACCGTTTTTTTCTTTAGTCATGGACTATTTTGAAATATCCCTCATAGAAAGAAATAAGGATTCCTTTTTCCTTATAACCGACAAAAGTTTATGGCAAAAAATGATTTTACTTAAAATAGTATAATTTTTGAATGTGAAAAATTTGCTTTGTCGATTTTGTCCTCGACGGTGAAAGATGCAACGGTCGGTAGCCACTGCCACCTCTAATATGTAATAATCTAGTACAGCGCAGTATATGCTCATTAGTATGTGCCTAAATTATATGGTGATTAAATGGTCAAATTATTAATTTTTTTTGTCCCCTCTAATTAGTGGTGGCAATCGAGCCGAGCATCTCGTCTATTCGGCCGCTCGATTCGTACTGTAGCTGCTCACGAGCCGCTCGGGTTCCTTTTTTTGTCCTCACTCCTCTCTAATTAGTGGTGGCAATCGAGCCGAGCGGCTCGTGGGCTTGGCCGCTCGGCTCGTACTGTAGCTGCTCACGAGCTCGGGCTCGTAAAAAAAGAACCCTTTGACCGGCGACTCGTCTAAATTTTTTTTTTTTAAATAGAAGGATATTTAAAAAAAAAATCAAAAAAGGCGAGCCCGAGCCGAGCTTGCCCACGAGCAACGAGCCGAGTAGGAGCTCGGCTCGTTTTATAACGAGCCACGAGCTCGAGCTCGTGGGCAAAGAGTCGGCTCGACTCGTTTGCCAACTCTACCTCTAATGATGTTTCCTCTTTGTTCTTTACTTTGAGACCGACTTGGTAGGAATTAAAATATTAATATTAATCTAAATTAAAATCAACAATTAACTTTAATCATATATTTTACGAGATTCACGACTTTTCGACAACACATTTTGTGACAACTTATATAATTGTGGTGGATGGAGAAAGTGAGATTACCGTTTGTTTAGCTTAGTTGTTATTAGCCGTGCTTTGTTGATTATCAATAGAAAAATACCCTAAATCGTGAAATATGTGGAGTGAACCTTGATTGGAAAGGTCAAGCTAGGAAGTGTAGTCAATGTGTTGGAAGTATCTATTGATTGAATAAGGTCTCTAAATGTCTTCAAATGTCCGAGTGATGCCCTTGGGAGTATTAAACATAAATTTATGCACGAGCCTATACAAACAAACCAGCGTGAGTGGGTGCGGAAAAGAAAATGCCAAACACTTCGCCCTCACGAAAATGAGCAACAAATCAACAATGAAATGATAAGATGAGTTCATTTCAAAGAAGGGTTGAAGCTTTTCGGCCTATAGCTTTCTACCTCTCCCATTTTCAGGTGATGCTTATGCGTTGGAAGTTTTTGATAGTAGTCATGATCAAGAACTATTGAGCGTCAACTCATTGGTAAGTCGAGAACTTCGAACCCAATTATCTTCGTGTCCGATTTCTGATGGCACATCCCATGCGTGAAGTAACCAACAAAAAAGAGACATGGAAAGCTACACGAAGTGAGAGTGACTTATATTTGACCTTGCTAAAACTTGCTTCACGTTCAAGACAAATTGATTCACTTTATAACTTGACCTCCGTTGAACTAAAACATAAAATTATAATGTAGACATTATGAATTAACTCCTTTTCACTCAATAGCGGTCGGTGGATAGTAAAAAAAAAAAAAAAAACTAATTTTAATAACTAGACTACATATGATCGCATTTATGTCTCAAACTTTTTTTATTATATTCTTATTTTCAAATTAACATAAATTGTTCATAAATCCCTGATTATGATTTCTCTCCAAAATTTCTTTAAGATATAGTAAAAAGACTCATTTGCCGATTGTATTTTTAAATAAGCAAAACAAATAATAATGTAAAAATACTATTAAATACTTGACCCTCATTTTAAAGTACGTTAATTATTTTTTTGGACGAAAACCCACAATTAAAAATATTTTTTTTAAAATCAATGAAATGTAAAAAAATAAAAATGTGATGAATAAAAAGTTAAGGATATAAGTAAGATAATAAATAATATTTAATGTAATTAAGCCCCTCTCCGGCGAACATTTTTTTTTTTTTTTGGAAAAACATTTTTTTGAATCAATTAAGCTATTTGTACAATCATTGTTGACATTGGTGTTGTCAAGTTAAATTAAAAAAATAGATTCATAGCAATTTTTAAAATAGATGAATGTGATGTTGTAAAGCGTAAAATTGTCAATCAAAATTGTAAAAGTAGTATGATTCGTTTCTGAATAGTGAATTTTTGGATGATGTGTAGTTAAAAAGTATGGGAAAAAAAATTGAATTTATGTGTAGAATATTTTATTGTGTGAACGTATGATTAAAAACGAGTACGTAGGAAAAAAATTGAAATAATAGAAGGCAAGCAGAGGTTAAAATGTGTTATATTTATAAAAATAAATAAATAAATAAATAAAATGGGGGTGGGAACATAACCTCCCATAGTGAACTTAGGACTAACCAGTTGGCAGCACCGACACATCCAGACGAATTTTAATTATTAATTTTTTTTCCCACTTTCCGCGCCAAGTATTAATTAATTAATTAATTATTGAATTTGTGTAATATATAAATAAATAATTGGGCATGTGTGACATGTACCACGTATTTATGTTCCTGATTAACTCATTTTGGAATCTGGGCCATTCGCAGAGGTTTCCAAGCAACCTTTCTCCTGTCTTTTCTGTGCTCTCCGACTCTGAATCTTCCTCTACGGAATTATTGTAAATTAATCGTGTCTCAATCAAGCCCTTTTTTTGTCGCTCGTTAAAATTTTCATTTCTCATTCTTCTACTTATTTTTAACTATACATTTTTTAATTAAATAATATTTTTCTTCACATCAATAACTTTTCTCTTTTTAACCACACATTCTCCATTAATCTACTATTTCAAATTACATTCTTCTAAAATAATGTGGCCCAAACACACACTAACTAAATTATTATAGTAGTTTTTGAGAAAATTGCAGCCGTGGTACCAAACATTTCGATTTTGATCCAAATTATTCTTATTATTGTTTTGGTGGGGTTAGGGGTGTCTTTTTCATCTTTGTTTTTTTGTTTTATTTTAATTCAAAGTTATCATTTTGTCCCTTTAAAATTGGTCAAATCAATTTTTTGAGTCAACTAACGGTGAAATTAACAAAAATCATCCATTTGGACTCCATGCATGTGTCTTTGAAGGGTTTAGTACCGTGAATGCAATATAATGAAGGTTTGGGCAAAGTCCGCTTAAAACAGAAAGGTTTGGTACTGCCGCTAACTACAATTTTCCATTGTTTTAATCGTATTGTAGGTCTGTTAAGTGTTAAACATAACCCTCAATAGTGTAAAATTCTTCCTAACAATTTTAATCTTCGAAGACGAAACATCAAATCTTAATATGTTATCAAAGTTCATTTAGTTCCAACAAGCAATTCGATTAAGACTTGTATAAGTATACGAATTTAAAGATTAATCTGCTTAAATGAGTCACATCTTGGACATGTTAGAAAATAAATCATAATGCCGAGCTTGTCACGGATTTTTCCCTTGCTCTAAAGCATAAGGCGTGTCATGTGCCAGGTTGGCTTGACTTTACTTTCACGGCATCATTATCAAATCACCTCATATAAAAATTAATACCAGAATGAAATAGAGAACTAAAGTATCATTTTCCTTTGAAATAATGCCATCTAGTATAAGTGGTGTTAAGTAATACTCCCTCCGTCCCAAAAAGATAGGTCTGTATAATATTTTTATCCGTCCCAAAAAGATAGTCATGTTTCCATTTTAAACATGTATTAAATTTTTCATTTCCANTATCAACTACCTAGATATTGCATTTTCAAAAACATTAATAAGGGATAAAGGGTATAAATGGAAAAACATAATAAAATTTAATACTCTAACTATACTAACTGCCATTTCTTAATCTGTGTGAAAATAACCGTAGGACTATTTTTTTGGGACGGAGGGAGTATTACTCTTTTGCTTTTGCCTTGGTGGACATAATGGCTCTTTGTGGCCGACAATTATGTTATTAGTAATAATTAAACAAGATTAGTGCACATTACCTATATTTATTATAATATATTTCAAATTATTATAGAATTTGAGTGTCTTTGTTGGAGAATTACTAGAGATAATTAAACTATGATTATGCACCAAGGAACATCATTATCGAGGGCATTTATAGTAATTAAGAAAGACAGTGGGACAAGGTTTTTGTACGAAGTAATAAGTCATTAGTGCATGGGTTTCGTTTTTACTTTTTACCATGAAAATTTGTCCTAGTAATCAATTAAATTGAAAAACACAATTATGTTGTTCAAGATACATTAATTCACTCCCTTAATAGCGATACAAAATAATTAGTATGAATTCATTGACTTGTCTCTGTTTCATTTAGTTAAAAGAAAATTAATAAAAATATAAGTCAAAGTTAACAATTAATATTTCTGTTACTCTAAATATTTGATTGTTGAATTTTAAAAGATGTACAAATATTTGGAGAGGGACAATAATGTGACTTTAAAAAAATATAATAGCCTTTTGCTCCACTTTCTTCCACGATCGTAATTGGAGGACTATATTTTGAATATGAGTCATATGACTTTACCTATATCTTTGGTCAACAGAATCTTGACTTCGATTTTTGGCAAAAGCATCGTCTGATTTAAAATTATTTTGAGAATGCTAAACAAAACTTGAGAAAAGGGATTGGAAATTCTCTTTTAAACACTGATACTTAAATCAATATATTTATATTTATTCATTTTTATGTCTTGTCGTCGTTGGGAACTTTTGATAGGATATTCGACGCCTTTTGAAAGTAGGAACCAAGCAAAAAAAGGGGAAAAAGGACTCGGAGAGCGTAAAGCAAAAGGTAAAGGGAGTAAAAGAGAAAAGACTAAGAATCTATGCCCACAAAAAGATGAACCCTTTTACCCACCCAAATACTCAAAGGCCACAATTTTATACCGTTCATGCAAATCTGCTTACTCGAAAGAGGAAAGATCAAAATGAATGGATATTACTTGTAGGCCAAGTCAAACGTGTAAAATAAAAAAAAAAAAGTAATTTGATCGACTATAAACACTAGCCAAACAACAGGCAACGAGCATTGTTTGATACATTGACCCGAGTGGATTAAGAATAATACACGACAGAATTAAACACAACTGGATAAAGAAAAGTTAAGCCTATTAAACATGACTTTATACAATAGAAGATGAAGATATGGTGACTATAAATGCAAAAAACACACGCAAGATTCAAGCTCGAAGAAAATGCTAGCAGCAGCAGCAGCAACTTAATACATTCCTCTCAAACTTTAAAAGATGACAAAACTTAAAATGCAAGTAGAATGCCAACATTGGACTTCATCAAGACCTCACATTACAGACAAATGATACTCAAATTCATTCCTTTCTTGTATTGATTTGATGTCGAAATGACTGCTAGATTACATTTATTCCTACAATAAAATTGAGCGAGTCATTTCTGCACCTCATCAATCATACATTCTTATAATACACGATCATTTCCTTCAGACGAGGATCCAGGGTAGAGAAAGAG